>APFE030513320.1:0-63253 GCA_000404065.3 Pinus taeda
GCATCACTACCTCTGCCTGATAATGTGTTGAAAACTGCATTGATTAGAGGCATGAAAGAACAATGGATTGAAACATTGAATATCATGGGAAAAGGGGATATTTATCAAGAGAATTTTGCTGACATCATTGATTTATGCATTAGGAGTTCAAGAGGTAGCACAAGGATAAAACCAACAGAATATGATCGGTTTGTCAGAGATAACAAAATATCAACAAAAGGAGTAACACGTGTAGAACTTTGGAATTTATTAGAAAATTTTAAAACTGATATTTTGGGGACATTAACTACATAGCTTGATATTGAGCAGGCTAAACAAAAGCAGATGGAGGCGGAACAAAATTTGGCGATTTTCTGCCCCCGATGTAGAAGGAAACATAGCCACAAGGAATGTCCATTGGATGCAGTTCAAACATGTGCTATCTGTACAAAAGATCACCTTACTAAGAGCTGCCCCTCACTTCCTGGATTGAAGACAGTATATAAGGAAGCAGAAGAAGAACCAGAGCCAGCATACTTCGTTAACCAGCGTCGCCAATGGCAACCTAGGCAATCTGGTACATTTTCGGACCCAACTTCTTCTTTCCATTCTCCGCAGTATAATGCTCAGCAATATGGTATGTGGCAAAACCAATCTACACCCCCATTTCCGAACTGGTCATCACAGCCGTTTCCTTCTCCAAATCCATGGATGAATGAGACAGGCCAATTCGGCTGGCCAAATTTTCCTTACACCCCACCATATTGGCAGAATAACTCATATCCTCCACAATGGATTCCCCTTACTTCACAAAGGTTCACCCTGGCAGACAAATTGGCCAAAATCGACATATCAGCCAACAGGAACTATTCCACTCCCTCAACCGACTCTACCAGCCTTACAAAAAAACCCCCAGTCTAATCTGAGGTCGCAACTCCCAGCCCAACCCAATCCCAATCCCAATAATAGACCGGTCAAATCCCTTCAAATCATAGAAACATCAGAAATCGGACCTGACCTAAGGGAGTGCAATGATCTTCAGTTAAGAAATGGACGTATAATAGAAACAGAGGGAGACAAAACAGTCCACATTGAAGATCAGTTACCAATAGAACAACCGCTACAACAAGAGGGTGTAAATAAGGAACAGACCCATCATCAAGCAAGTACATCCTCTCCTCCTTTCCCGGAACGATTAGTCATACCACGAACGGTGCAATATCCAGACTTTGACATTCTGGGAGAGTTACAAAACCTGTACATAATAATTTCATTCCTCCAAGCCATTCAAGACATTCCTATATACGCAAAAACCATAAAAGAACTGTGCATAAAAAATCAAGGAGGAATACAACCACTAACCCAAGAGTCCAAGTAGTCGGTACTTTATCTGACTTATTATCAGGAAAAGAGACACCCATTAAGTATGAAGATCCCAGAAATCCAATTGTAACCATCCAAATCTATGGTCAGACCCTGACTAATGCTTTAGTTGATCTAGGAGCTGCAATCAATATTTTGACAACCTCTACCTGCCAAAAGCTTGGCATTACATCAGTAGAACCTACTTCTACTCTGCTAGAATTGGCAGACCGATCTGTAGTTTGACCGGAAGGTACTCTATACAATGTCATGGTTTCTGTAGATTCCTGGGAATATCCAACCGATTTCCTGATAATTAATCCAAAAACCCGACTGGATGGACATCCGCTAATTCTAGGAAGACCTTGGCTTGCTACTGTCGATGCCTATATTGGTTGTCGGCGGGGAAACATGACCATAACTAAAGGACCAGACGTTAAAAATCTCATTCTATATCCTCCAGCACAGCCAAGCCTTCCAATGATCAAAACTAATTAGCATCCTGTGTCATACCTTACTAACAATATCAGATCCCCATTGACTGTACAGAAGGCTTTAGATTTTAAGGACCAAACAAAAGATGATGCCATCAATAATTTCATTAGCCAAACTGAATCTAGACCTCACACACAGTGTTTCATGATAGAAGCAACGTTTGATAGTGAGCTAGAAGAAGACCCTTTGAAAGATGCACATGACCAAACCATACCAGTGACTGTCGTTGCCAAGAGTAAAGTAGTGGAAATTGAACCTGGTAAGACTCTAAATATCAATGCCAACCTTACACCGGACCAAGAAACAAAGCTCGTTAATCTGTTACGAAAATATCAAGGAGCATTTGCGTGGGATTACCTTGATATGAAAGGGATTGATCCTCAATTATGCACCCACCACATCTATATAGAAAAAGATGCAAGCCCTGTTCGTCAGCCGCAAAGAAGACTCAACCCCTGTCTAAAAGAGGTTGTAAAAGCCGAACTTCAGAAACTTTTAGATGTTAATTTTATCTATCCTATTTCTAACAGTAAATGGGTCTCTCCCCTGGTGGTGGTACCCAAGAAAAATGGAAAATGGAGGATTTGCGTGGATTACAGGGAGTTAAATAAAGCCACGCAGAAGGATCACTTCCCTCCCCCATTCATTGACCAAGTATTGGACACTTTAGCAGGAAAGAAATTCTTTTCTTTCCTGGATGGCTTCAGTGGACATAACCAAATCCAAATTTCCCCTGAAGACCAGGATAAAACTACCTTTACTTGTCCTTGGGGAACATTTTCCTATCGACTTCTACCCTTCGGCCTATGTAATGCTCCTGCTACATTCCAAAGGGTTGTCCTTAGCATCTTTGCAGATTTAATAAATGATGGACTTGAGCTGTACATGGATGACTTTACACCATATGGAGATGATTTTGATCCAACTTTAGATACCCTGGAAAAAGTCCTACAACGTTGTATCACTACCAGTCTTTATCTGAGCCACGAAAAATGTTACATGATGATGACAGAAGGGCTCATTCTAGGGCACTATGTTTCAGCAGCTGGCATCCAGGTAGACCGGGCCAAAATCCAGATTATTTTGCTTATCCCTACTCCCACTACTCAAACAGAGGTACGCAGTTTTCTTGGATTTTCTGAGTATTACAGATGATTTATAGAACATTACTCACGTATTGCTGCACCTCTATATGCTCTAACTAGTAATGTTGATTTCTTGTGGACAGAAAAATGCGACCAGGCTTTCAAGGAATTAAAGAAGCTTCTATCAACAGCCCCAGTCCTTCGAGGACTAAACTGGAATTTAACACTTCAAATCTCATCTGATGCCTCAGATACAGCAATCGGTGCAGTCCTGGGGCAGGAAGAGGATAAAAAACCATATGCTATCTACTATATCAGCAAAAATTTATCCTCTACCGAACTGAATTATACTGTCACTGAAAAGGAATTCCTGGCTGTAATACATGCTGTTAATAAGTTTAGACATTATATCATAGGCTATCCCGTTGTGTTATATATAGATCATTCTGCTATCAAATATTTGGCAAATAAACCAGTTACAAATGCTAGAATAACCAGATGGTTGATCTTATTGTAGGAGTTCGATATCACAATCAAGGATCGACCTGGCAAGGAGAACCCTGTAGCCGATTTTCTCTCACGAATACCAAAATCAATCAAAACAGCACCAGTGGAAGATCAATTTTCTGATGAGAACCTATTTGTTGTTGCTGTTCAAACACCCTGGTATGCTAATGTAACCAATTACCTTGCAGTAGGTAAGCTACCGAAACACTTAACCCCTCAGGAACGAAAGCAGATTGTTCAGAAGAGCACTCGATTTTCGTGGATTGGGGGCCATTTGTTCCACACAGGGGCAGATATGCAAATTAGGAGATGTATTCGAGAAGATGAAATCTTCGACATTTTAAAAGCTTGCCATGATAGACCATGCGGGGGACACTTTGCTGAAAAGAGAACAACGCATAAAGTATTGTAGACGGGATACTATTGGCCTACAATTTTCAAAGATGCGAAGAAATTTGCACAAGCCTGTGACAGTTGCCAGCGAGTAGGACGACCTGGCCAAGCCGATGAAATTCCTCTGAGACCACAATTGGTCATTGAGCCATTTGAACGATGGGATCTTGACTTCGTTGGGCCCATTAATCCATCATCAAATTAGAGGACATACATTCTGGTGGCGACAGCCTATGTTAGTAAATGGGTCGAGGCCGAATCATTGCCTAAGGCTACAAAAGATTCTGTAATACAATTCTTGTTCCATTTGTTTGTACGTTATGGACTTCCGAGAGAACTAATTACAGATGGTGGACCACAATTTGTTGGAAATAAATTAGCTGCAACACTTAACAATCATGTCCAACATAAGATTACTACCCCATACCATCCGCAGGCAAATGGGCAAGCAGAAAGTAGTAATAAGGTAATAGAATCAATTTTAACAAAAACTATTACATCGCATAGGCGTGATTGGGCCGCCCGATTACCTGAGGCACTGTGGGCCTATAGAACCACATAGAGAAGTACCACAGGCTATTCGCCTTATCAATTAGTGTTTGGAAAACAACCTATCTTCGCCATAGTATTCGAAATCCAAACGCTATGAATTGCACAGGAAGTCGGCCTAGATCTGAGTGAGGCACAAATCAATCGATTACAGCAGATTAATGAATTGGACGAAATTAGGCTCTCTGCATTACAAAATACAGCATTGATTCAACAACAACGAGCTAAATGGCATGATGCACTTATCAAGAACAAAGTCTTTCACGAAGGAGATTGGGCTCTGTTATATGACTCTCGGTTTCAGGACTTCCCGGGGAAACTTCAGACTCGATGGTTAGGGCCATACGAAATCCAGAAAGTACATGACAACGGGACCCTTACTCTGATCACAATTGATGGTTCTGGATATGCATTTAAAGTAAATGGCCACCGAGTTCGTCTCTATCGAAATCCATTCACTCGGGAATCCTTCTATCAGCAGCTACGACAAGACACTGATATGGAAATTTTAGGAGAGGAAGCGAAATCTTCCTCACCTATAATTTAAAGAATTCATTTTTTTCATAGCTTGTACATAACATCTTTTATATATGTTTTCTTGATTTTCTTTTTGCATTCTAAGTGTTTCTGTTGTTCCTTTTCAAAAGGAACAGCACTGGTGTGTTTCTGCTGTTCCTTTTCAAAAGGAACAACACTGGTGCGTTTTGTTGTTCCTTTGCAAAAAGGAACAACACTTGTGTGATTTTGCTGTTCCTTTGCAAAAAGGAACAACACTTGTGTGATTTTGTTGTTCCTTTTCAAAAGGAACAGTGTTTGTGTGATTTTGTTGTTCTTTTTCAAAAGGAACAACGCTTGTGTGATTTTGCTGTTCCTTTGCAAAAAGGAACAACACTTGTGTGATTTTGCTGTTCCTTTGCAAAAAGTAACAACACTTGTGTGTTTTTGCTGTTCCTTTTCAAAAGGAACAGCGCTTGTATGTTTTTGTTGTTCGTTTTCAAAAGGAACAACACTTGTGTGGTTTTGTTGTTCCTTTTCAAAAGGAACAGCACTTGTGCGGTTTTGTTGTTCCTTTTCAAAAGGAACAGCACATGTGTGTTTTCGCTGTTCCTTTTCAAAAGGAACAGCACTTGTGTGGTTTTGTTGTTCCTTTTCAAAAGGAACAACACTTGTGCGGTTTTGCTGTTCCTTTTCAAAAGGAACAGCACTTGTGCGGTTTTTCTGTTCCTTTTCAAAAGGAACAGCACTTGTGTGTTTTTGTTGTTCCTTTTCAAAAGGAAAAACACTTGTGTGTTTTCGCTGTTCCTTTTCAAAAGGAACAACACTTGTGTGGTTTTGCTGTTCCTTTTCAAAAGGAACAACACTTGTGTGTTTTTTTGTTCCTTTTCAAAAGGAAAAACACTTGAGTGTGTCTGCTGTTCCTTTTCAAAAGGAATAGCATTTGAGTGTCTCTGCTGTTCCTTTTTCAGAAGGAACAGCATTCGCGATTTTCTGTTGTTCCTTTCAAAGAAACGGCATCCTATGAATTTATCTGCATGGATTCTTATCTGAGGAATTCCATCGGCATCTTTTTGCTCTTATTAAGGATGCTTTGTGCCCATGTTCTCCCCAGTCTTTTAGATACAGCAATGGACTTATGCGATGAACATAAACCATGATGTACTGAGGTCAGCAGATCATAGATCGCCATCACTATAAAAGCCTAGTATTTATAAGAGGACAAGAGGAGGGACATTAACTTTTCATCTTCGTCGTCATTATCTTATTACTGGCACCCTGATTGGTGATCTTTATCATGACGATTTCCCTAAAAATATCTCTTGATTATTACTTAGGAGTAAGAGCAAAGGATTTATATCTGTCTGTTGGAATGATAAGACTTCTTCCACCATTCCCCGCTCTTAAGGAGTGCGGAACCACCCTTATGTGTAAATAAACAAAAAAAAAAAGTGCTCTGCAAAAACAAAAAGAAAATATGAAAATTGTCAAATGCAGGATAGGGGGTCTCATTGAGAGCCAGCCTACCATGATCATAAGGATGGAAGCAAAGTGGCATTCCCATTACGGACACCACACCAGGGAAATGGTCTAAAGGTATATTAAATAAACAAACCTTGGAACAGGGGGTCTCATCACGAGCCGGCCTGTCCACGTTTCGTGCCTACCTTGTGAATGGCATTATGGCTATCTGGTTACCAAGCTAGCATAATGGTCTGCATTTTGACAAAGCACTCTTCAGGATACACATAAAGGATCATGGTTCTGGAGCGTGAAATAAACAACTCTGCCAAGGTTATGAACACCTGTTGGTAGCAGAGCTCTGTTAATGGCATCGAAGTCGTAATGGTTACACCAACAGGTATGATATCAATATTTTTTGTCTCTTATATCCTCTGAATAGATCATATGTCATGTCCCGATGTATACAACGCATGAGTATTCATTACCACCAATCATGGCAACGGAACTGACAATGACCACTGGAGATTTCGTATGCTTGACAGACATCCCATCCCCCGGCCTCTCATTATATTACGCAGGCTCTTATGTAAAACGCGATCTACCTTTTTGCCTCGATTTCGGCATTTCGTTGTTTTTCTAAAACATGGCATAATTTCATATGATGTTTCTTAATGACTTGACTTCCGACTAGCTACTGCTCCTCTCTTTGACAGCTGGGGACACCCTATCAACTCGCGGGGGGGGAGTTAACCTCATTACTCCATGGATTACGTGGCTGCACACCATTCGGGCGAGATAATGTACGAAGGTATGGCATGGTTTAACGGTATGATAATTCCATTTTACGGAAATTGCCATCCACGATCCTTTTTTTGTTGCATGCTCTGTGTTTTGTTCCAAAATTTGGCAACGATCATCCTCTCTGTGTCTCAAACACCACAAGCAGTTGCTGTTCCATTAAGAATTCTGAGTAGAGTCATGGGGGGAAAGGCGGTCCGAAGCGAACCTCAGGAGTTGACAGTCTCCGCTGCTGCCCACAAAATCCTGGAAGACGCAGGGTGGCTGAATTATTTCAGCTGACTACAAGAGTCAAATGAAGCAGTGGCGTTGGAATTCCTGCAAAATTTGCAGGAAAATTACTCCATAGTAGGAGGAAAGCGGATAGCGGTCACGGATGATATCATCGCAGAAGTCTCGGGACTACCAGCTGCCGGACCCATATGGACGCTGAAAAAGGAAAGATTACAAAAGGCTATGGAGATTTTCCAGGACGAAGGCCAAAGCTTGACAGTCAAAGGGAAAGGATTTCTGCCGGTAATGCTAGGGGAACCCTGGACCGAGCTGGCAAAGATAGTGCAGAGCTATATCACCTGTGAAGGGAGGAAAGATGTGGTAAGACCTCGTCACCTAAAACTTTTAGCTATTTTAAAAGGAAAATGTTCTGTAAATCTCCCTTCACTTTTAAATTCATTATTACATGACGCGGCCTGAAGCCTGAAAAAGGCACAACACATAGACACAGTCGTTAGCCACCACCGACTGATTCAATTGATAGTGAGCCATAGTCTCACTCAACAACAAAGCACTTGGGAGGAACTTATCGCAATAGTCGAGGGGGGATTGGCTGCACCACCCCCAAAACCTGAACAGTCCTCCAGTATGCCGGAACGATCAGAGAAACGTAAGGAATCAGCAGTAGAAAGACATGCTGCTCCAAAACGAAAACAATCCTCCAGTACGCCGGAACGACCAGAGGAACCCAGAGAACTTGCTGGCACACCCGACCAACCCGAGAGACCAAGGAAATCAGCCCGGCTGGCCCAGATATGAGGAAGGCTGGAAATAATTCAGGGAACCACTGCCTAGCCAATTGAAATTGCGGACGAACCTCCAGAACCAGAAGGAGCACCCTCCGAAGAAAATGTTGAGCAATCAGGGGCTGAGGCTAACCAGCCTGGAGGAGAAATTGAGGAAAGAGACGAGCACTCTGGGGTAGAGATAGCTACTGAGAAGGTCAATCAAGAAGAAGAAGTAATACAGCCAGGGGGTAGCCCGTTGCAGGACCCTGTGGGTGAGGAGGAATTGGCAGCAGTTCTGGCCAATATGGGAGAATATGGCCAGCCCTACAGCACAGCAGGCATCCCTAACGGACCCGCAGAGGAAGATATACCCGAGAAAGCACATGCAGAAAAGGTAGGAGAAGAAAACCTGCCTGATGATGAAATGGAAGACACCAATCAGGGACAATCTGTCCCTAAGACACCGAAAGAAATCCCAGACGGAGATGGAGCAAACTTAAGGGCCAAACCCTCTGCCAAGGCAAAGGAAATTAAGAAATTAAGGAAGAAACAGCAGAGGTTGCTGGGCACTATAGCCAGGCTCCGACAGCAAATTCGAATTTTGAAAGCCAACTTGAGGATACAAAGGACCGCAAGGAAAAGGAAGAGAGCCACTGCAGTAAAACCCCGGAGGCGACAAACCTAGACCCATTTTGTTGGTCGAAACCCCATTAGGAGACCTACAACTGAGGAACAGATTGTTGTTCCAAATGACATCGAGGAACAGGTTGTTGTTCCAAGTGACATTGAAGAACAAGTTGTTGTTCCAAATATCATGGAGGGACAGACTACTGTTCCATCTGACCCTGAAGAACGGATGGACATTCCAATGGAACAGCAAGAGGCTCTGATGGCAGGGGGACCACAGCAACACTTTATTCGCGTTAAGAAAGAAAGAGAAAGCAAGGAGATCCAGACAGAAGCACCACCCTCAGGGGTAATTCGGGTCCTAAACTCTAAGCAGCGTAATAGAAAGGTCCAGGTAAAACTCCGAGCCTCTACGTCTTTATGGAAAAAGGATCCAAAAACAAGGACCTTGCACAAAATGATGAAGGAATCTCAGCAAGAAGCTGAGCAGCTGAGAGAACAAACAGTCTCTCGGGAGAAATACGAAGAGCTATAACAGCAACTTCGAGATATTAGTCAGTTTGAGAGCCAGGCCTTCGAAGGATGGCAAAAGGAGCAAGAAAAGGTTGCTAAGGTAACTCGTCGATTAGATAGTGTTGTTAAATAGATGGACACTGTGTGTTCCTTGTATAATGACGTTTTGACTTGTAGGGCCCCTGCTAAAAATTATGCTTTATTTTTGCTTGAATGATATTTGCGATTGAAAATAAAAGCCGTTAGGGCAGGTGCACCTATCCACATCAACACTGTTAATGATTTTATATATTGTTGCAAGCATTACGGAATTAAGGTTCAAAGGTTATTGTGCGAGTTTTACTTGCACAACCTTGTGCTAGACCAGGAAACTGATTTAAATCCTGGCCCTTTTGTTGGCGATATACAATTCCAACCCTTTATCTCATTTGGGGTTAATCAGCTGAAATGGCTCAGAGCTTATAACACCTTTGAGAGACAGGAGAATAGCGTAGACTTATGGGTACAAGCCGAACCTAGAGACCCAGTGATGCTATGGAGAGAGCATAGGAGCCTTATGAGGATCTCGGGTGTCATCGAGATATTAGGACCCATGCATGAAGACTTGATCCGACATAGCCTGGAATATTTCCTGACTATTAAAGACCTTGCCATCGGTGTTGCAAAATTTTGATACCGGACCTCTAGCCCAAACATCCAGCTCAGGGAACCATTCAAATACGAGAATTTTGAGCTGGCTACCAGCTGGTTGAACCTTTATGGGGAACGGATTCTGCAAGCATGGCCATCCTGGTTGGGGTATCGATTTCGCAGTCCAATTATTTGGCACCCTGCACCCGGATATCAAGCCTTGTATGAAATGCCTGCAGATCAAATAAATCAGTTCTTTGATAATCTCGTTGCTCATCACGGTTGTCGGCCTCCTCACGAGATCCCCTCTCCGGCCTATTCTCTCACCGCCTTGCATGTCAACTATAATGTTTTCATGAGGGCATGAAACAGGGTAAGCAGGGGGGTGTGTGGAGTACTTGAAAGGTATGCTTTTGACAAGCAATTTAGTGGCTTTTCAGTAATAATTGTAACCTTTTCTACATTGTGAATTCAAAAGTGATAAAGGATTGTAATAAAATGTGCAAGAATTAACAAGGGAAGCTCAATCACTAAGAATCGTCATTTTTCTATGCAGGGAGAAGTGGAAGCAAGGAGTTGTCGTCCAAAAGTGGAAAGCCGAAGAGGAATACCTGTTGTCCCTCCAGAGGGGAACCAGATGTGAACAATATCAAGTAAATCCGAGTTGAATAGCCCAGGAAAGGAAAGATGGATACCGAGTCGGCGAATGCGAGAAAGAAAAGTGAAAGATTAACCGATTGGCGAGTCCCTCAGGATCTTCGATCCTGAGGGATCACTGTTTTACTTATCTTTGTTATCTAGATAACTTCGTCATTACTTTTATATAAAGGAACAGCGTCATTGAGCAAGAGGACTACTGTTTTTATAATTTTAAGTTTCGGAACAAAATTTTGATCATCGAGTCTCACTGAGACCTGGTTTTGTTATACATTGGTTGATGCATTAATACAAAAGACTTGGTGTTTATTTCATCTCTGCGTCTGGAGTAATCTAAGGCGGTGTACCATTGGCAGCTAAGGGCCTGGCTCCGAAGGACACTTGCTTTTGTATCATTATACTATGATTTATGTGTGGTTTGTTTATCTTTATTACTCAGCAATCTGACACATCTTTCATATGATATGCTATGCTCTGTTATGATCAATATATGAATGATTTTTCCATGTAATGACTCTGCACTGTATAATTGGATCTATTCAGGGTTGAATTGCGTCCTTAATTAGCTATTTCTGTAACAGAGTGTCGGTATGAATGTTACTGTCATTGGATCCATGTGAAATAATACTTGTTGGGACTTGAAAGTACTGTTACTTTGTTTAGAAACATAGTTATATCATCCTTCATTCTCAGATTACTATATTAATATAGAGCTTGTATATATGGTGGATGGTTGTTGTTCCATAATTCATCAATGAATGTTGTTTCATAAAGTATATCTTATCTAGTTTGCTTGAAGAGAAAATCAGAATGAGAATTAGTTGGTTTTAACTCGTGAGATTCAGTTCTTTCGATTGTTGTTCCATTTACTGTTGTTCCATTTACTGCTATTCCATTTCCATTTTGTTGTTCCATTTTACCTTCTGCTGTTTTATTTACTTTCCTTTGTTGTTTTGGTGTGAGAGAAGGTCTAAGGCTATAGTGAGCCTCAGCAAGACGCTGCCTAGCTCCCAGACCTATAAGTCCATGCTCTAATTTCCTTTTTATTAGTTTCTAGACGGATGGGTTATTGCTTCCGTACCCTTGACTGATGAACTATCTTGTGTGATTCTATCTTTTGGGTTAGTTTAGTTATAGCTTAGCATCTGTCTTCTTTTGTACCTTCTGAACACTATACTACTAAGCATTACTCGGACAAATAGCCTCGGATTGAGTTACTCTTTGCAATAACAAAACGTTCCCGGATTGATTTATTAATGTGGAATTATTAGAGGTGTGAGAGACCCTAGTTATAGCTCTACACCTAGCCACTGACCCAATGCCTCAATTTATAGTGCAATGGAGATCAGTTACCAGCTCCTCCTTCAAAGGGATAGAGTCGTCCTTCAAAGGGATAGCTCCTCTCAACAAGGGATTAGTTCCTCCTTGTATGGGATGCATGAACCACTTGGAGCGAACAATCCACGTAACAAATCCTTCTATAAAACTCTAGAATCAACCCAAGATGAGTTTTTTAAGATAAAAATTGCGGCTTTTTACTTTTACAGGGGTACGCACCCTCCCCTTTACATACAGAGCGTATAAGTACGCAGATATCTTGAAAAAAAGGTGCGGGCCCGCAGGAAAAGCTAAGAGAAAGTGCAGAACCAGAGTTATATTGCTTTTTTGATGTCTTTCTCTCTTTTCTCGAGCTTGTTTTGAAGAGCTGAGGTTTAAGACTTGCTTAGGAAGTTGGCATAGGTGATGATAGGCCTATATCGACTGCAAATAATCAAGGTGACGATATTTTTGTGTAACACCTACCAAGATGTTTTGGAAGGCAGCTAAGCATGTTTTGAGATACCTCAAAGGCACATATCAATATGGATTATGGTACAAATGGACAGAGGGAGTGAAGCTACAGGGCTTCACTGATGCAAATTGGGCAGGGAGTCAATCAGATTGGAAGAGCACATTAGGAGCAATTTTCAACCTTGGTTCAGCTACAGTTTCTTGGTATAGAAACAAACAGAGGTTGTTTTGACTCAGCTCAATAGAGGTTGAATACATGGCTGCAAGTCAGGCAAAATGTGAGGCCATCTGGATGCAGAAAATTCTAGTTGGTTTATTTGATTAGAGGATGGATCCAACTGTGATCTATTGTGATAATCAGAGTTGTATCAAACTCTCTGAGAATCCAGTATTTCATGATCGGTCCAAGCACATTGACATCTGGTGTCATCATCTCAGAGACTGTGTGGCAAGGAGGATCATGTTGTTGCAATATATTTCAACCGAGGAGAAAGATGATGACATTTTGACTAAGGCATTGTCAAAGTGTAAATTCGATTTCCATAGAGACAGGATCGGGGTGGTAGATAATCCCTTTCTTGTTGAGAAGGAGTGTTGAATTGTGGCAACAAGAATATTCTGATTTTAATTTGTTCTTGAATTAAAATTGAGAATTAAAATTCGAATTTAGTCTCACCATCTACTTGAAAGATAATTAATTAATTCATATTGAGTTAATTAGTTGGAGAAATTCAAGTTAGAAGTCTTTGTGAAGTCATGCAACAATTATCGCTTAAATTAAGAAGATTATCCCTTGATTAAGGAGATAAGGATGAGTTTTATTTGAGTTGTAATTAGTTAGCTTAGTTAACTGAGTTATGTCTAGTTAAATTAGTTCCAAACAGTTTGAGGAACTAATTGTGAGTTCAGTCAGTTAATGCATGCATGCATCAAACTAATGTACTCCAGATAACTGAATATTGTCTCATAAATAACTCATGCATGTCTATTTAGAGAAAGACCCAGTTGAGATTAAAGACAGGGACAATGTACTATCAATTGCTAGAATTTTTCTATAAGGAAAACTCTTGCATGTAAAAGGAATTCATTCCTTGATATTTGCACAGTTTTATAGGGTGTAAGATTAGTGTGAGTGATCAGTGTTACACATGGTAACAACTAGATCACCCAGGAAAAAACAGCGCTAGAAAATAGGAGCTTGGAGGGCAGTGTGGAGGACTCAATGAGAAGTATATTTTGCCTGTGAGCATCTGTGAGGATTGTACTAAGAGATGGCTAGCTGTGAGAGCTAAAGTTGTGTGTAATCTTGAGATATTTCCACTTGTATGATAATATAGATAGCAGGGTTTTTTGGTTGAGGCTTTCCCCAGAGTATTCTTCTGTATTTCATGTGCATTGATTCTGCTTTTGCTTATATGTGTTTTGCTTGATCTTGCTAAAATATATTAAGCTTCCACAAGTTTGATTGTAGAAGTATATTAAAGTATTTCTCTTTAGTTATATTGCATTATCAGGTTAATCTACAATGATAATTTCTACACAATAATAATAAAAATTCCTTTCTTTATTCTTTTGACAAGTACATTACATGATGACTAAAGTACATTATTGAAGACCGAACATAGTTACTTTTTCCAAAACTCCCTCTTAACTAAGGAGGTATTCATAGTGTACATATACAATGGAAGATCTCAAACTATATGAACCATGAAGGACTTTAGGCACTACAATGCCATGGACTAGATGCTTGACCAGGGCAATATATCCCACCAGTCAATCAATTTAAGAACTGCAATGCCATGGAATATATTCTTGACCAGGGAAATATTTCCAACCAGTTAATCAATTTAGGCACCGTAATGCCATGGACTAGATTCCTCACCAGGGCAATCTATCCAACCGGTCACTCAATAGTTTAGGCACCACATTTCCATGGACTAGATTCCTGACCAAGGAAACCTATCCAGGTGGGACTAAGATGGACTCAAGCTTTTAGCCCATCTAGGTACCATCAATCTTACGTTCTAACCACGAACCCAAAAATCTAGGTGCGTGTTAGAGCTATATGACCAATGCCATCTTTCCAACTTCGGGGACTCAATCAACACAAAGTTTCAGCCAGATGTCTCCCTAGGAAATGCTTCACTCACAAAGACTCAACACCCCTTGATCCAGTAGATAAAGAATAACCAATCTCTCTCAATCAAATTTATTGGTAATCGTCATGCTTTCCTTTGAGAGATTCACATGTACAAACACAACACCAATCAATAACATACTTTCACAAGTATATAATCAAACATAAACCTCTAGGGTATTCTAGGCAACATATGTTGCTTCTCAATTCTTCATAGTAGGACTATCAACTACATATTTGATAGACGATTACTCAATCATACATTTTTCTTCCTACTCCACATGCAACAACATATTATTTAGTCATACCCTATTTTCCTTCTTTCAAAAACACTTCAAAATGCATTCTCCGAAACTATAGAAGCATGACGTTAACTATATCAGAATCACAGAAGCATTTTATACATATATCAGATACCCAGACTTAATTAAAAAAAAGAGACATCTACTCTTCAACATCTTGCTAGGGACTTTGTCATACACCCTAGACTACTTAATATCAACGTTTATTTCATCTAGGGTTTCAATATGTCTTCCAAAGGCATGACATTCCTTACAAAAACATATAACAAACCTTAGAAGCATTTCACAAGTAAATCTACAAAGTATCTAACAATCTTTCATATGTTAGACTTCTCACTATGGATTTATACAAATCCTAGATTTCATACAAACAAATCAATCAAAGTCAATCACAACTTAGCCATCAACCTGACCAACTTCCACTAGGGTTAGTTCCAAGCCCTAGATTTTCAAACAACCATCAATTAGTTATTAACATGACCAACTACTACTAAGGTTACATGCAAACCCTAGATTTTCATTTTCACAAATTCAACAATATTATAGAAATCTCAAATCATCATATTCTAGAGATTTTACTTTGAATAAAGTTTAATTCCTAAACCTTAGAATTCCATTTTCACAATCTCACATACTAGACAATTTTAACTTCACTAGGGTTTAGCCACAACACCATAGATTTCCAAATATCATCATCCTAGAATCTTAGACAAGGACTTCCATTAAATCCTAAAACTCATGATCATCAATGGCTAGGTCAGCACACATATCGAGAATTCATAACCATACATAAGCATATCATATGTGCAATAACATTAATACATCTAACCTAGACCAAGCTAGGGATTCAACCAAAAGGAAATATCTCTATATGCCTAGATTTAATCACCATGAAGCATACATTTCATATCATGTGTTAGCCAAACCCAACTTCACAAAAATATTAAGAAAGAGTTAAACAGACAATCAGATTAATTACATTAGGGTTTGATCAGACAAACACACACATACCAAAGAAATATTTATGAAGAAAATGTAAGGGTCTTTCTCACATATTCCACCAAACCCCAATGCAGTAGGGTCCCAATGTAGAAACATATAAAACTCAACATTACCAAGACTTCAAAGGTTTAGGATTTTAGAGTTCATCATTCAACCCTAACATTAGGATTTATAGATCACACCAAAATCCCAAACAAGGTATCATTAATAAAACTTCAACTATCATTTCACAATATCCCTAAGAAGCTTAGGATTTCAAACATTCACATTAGCATACCCTTCGATTAGGGTTTTCCAGAACCTGTCTAGGGTTATACATAGTCAATCAAGAATTGAGTGGGGTGGGTAGATTTATTAAGAGATGAATCACCCAAACAAGAATCACTAATATTCAATATAACGAGTCACGACAGAGTTAGTAATAGATCATCAAATGAATTATCCAATCAATGTATTCAAAACATACCTTTGTTTGTTGACTAACCTTGTCTTGAGACATCCTCTTTTTTGCAGATGTTTTTCCTAACCAAGACAACATAGAGAAAAAGATGATTAGTACTTTAATATAGTTGAAACTAAATGAGTACATGAAACCAAAACTGAAAGACATGAGATACTTATCTTTGAGAGTTGTTGGGAGCTCCTTCCAAAACTTGAGGGAAACCTACAAACTTAAAGAAATACAAAATTGTCTTTTCCAAAGATATGTTAAAAACCTATAAATTATAAAACATACAAAACAAGTTATGTAAAGAAAATGACTTAATAATGTAAGTCCCTAATGTCAGATTATTCAGGATTGACTTTCTTTAAGTCTCCTTCTTCAGCAAATTTGGCTTGATCTCTTCGTCTCTTCTTATTCCTTGGATTCTCGGGGCAATCACTCTTGTAGTGACCTTTCTTATGACATTGATAGAACTCTATATGAGACATGTAAACTTTTTTCCTTCATCCCTTCAATCTCTTTTTTTTTATGATGAGAAACATAAGCATTTTATACTTCTTTAGGATTGGTAACCATTGAGATCCTTAATTCTTCTTGACTACATGGCATCCATAATTCTTCAAAGGTGGGAGCTACCTTCCAACTGCTGAAACCTGAAACAAAAGAACTCCAAGAGGGTGGAAATCCTAATATAGTAGTGATCACCAATTCTTTGTCTAGTATAATTTCATCGATGGTTAAAACATCATCCCTGAGTCTAGCTATATTTACAAAGAAGGTTGCAACAATATCTTCTTTAGTCATCTTTGTATTTCTCAGCTCATTCTTTAAAATTGCTACTTGACTAATGTTCTTAATAGTGAACAACTTTGATAAGGCTTTATACATCTCTCGAGCATGATTGATGTTCGCTATGAATGGGACAAGATTATCTTTTATCCCTTCTACCATTACAGTCATAGCCACCAATTCTAAATCCTTGAATTTCTCTTTGTCAGCATCATTGGCTTCTTTGGTAGACTTCTTTACATTTCCTTTTACCAAATCTAGCACCTTGTTCTTTTCAAGGCTTAGGTAAATCCTCTTCTTCCATGATCTGGAGTTAGATGCTCCTTCAAGCTTGTTCTCACCCTTGATAGAGTTACACATCTTCCTTGAATGTGATAGATTCCTTCCTAGAGATAGTGCCTATGAATGGATCTGGCTTTTTTCTTCTTTCTTCACCAAAGCTCTATTTCCATGTTGGAAAATCAGAAAGGTAGTAAATATTTTCTCGATATTGATAATTAATTGTGATGTCACTTGTTATTATGATTATTTATATCTCCTTTCTTTAGTTCATCAAGCAATTACACAAAGCAACAACGCATAAAATAATGAACACAAGATGTAGGCACATGCCAGGGGAAAACCCCCTTGAGGGGAAAATCCAGTCAAAGTAATCCTTCTTTTCAATAGTATTTTTTGAGACTCTTCACCTGAGACCTTGACTAGACCTTTCCTCCACACTAATTCAGCCTCTAGAAGATTGATCTCTTTCCAGGAACTTCAACTATGCAACAACTTGCAGTAGTTTACAGCGTCTTGCAATAGTCCAACTTGGGAGACTTTGTTCTCCAAATCCAGAGCACGAAACAGAGAGAGACCACCACCAAAATTTTGATTTTCCTTGATTCTTTAGACTCCCCCAAACTCGCATTCACTTTGGATTCCTGACAACATACTTTCCCAGCTTCCTACTTCGCTTTTCTGCCCGACAAACAAATTTTCAAACATTTGCCTAGACGAGAGAGAATGATAAGTGATGCTCCAAATGAATTCGTAGTCCTTGATTTTATAGGCTTATTGTGGGGTAGGATGGGTCCTTAGGTTGAATTGATCTTCTCTTAGGCCAACATGGTGTGTAGGTTCCATATTTCATATTTGACTCAATATTAAACCAATTTACATGATTCAAAAGCCCAAGAAGGGTCTCTTTAAATGTACAATAATGCTATAGACTCAGAATAAATCCTAGAAGTCCTCAATGGGGATTTTGACCTAAAACATGGTGACCCAAGCATGAAACCCATGCTTTAATAAGTCACAACAATAATAATAAAAATCCTTTTCTTTAATCTTTTGACAAGTAAATTACATGATGAATCAAGTACATTATTGAAGACCGAACATAGTTACTTTTTCCAACAATTTTTAGTGAGTATTCTGAATGCACTAAATGTGCATTAAATGTTATCATGTATGCCATATTGAAATAAGTCTTTGACGTGAATCTAAAACATGAAAATAACATATAATAATCACTACATCTCAAAATGTTATGACATATATATTTAAATATGTCAAAATGGATGATCCTCAACTAGAGAGAGAAAACTTATGTGTAGATGAGTTTCCTGTCCTTTGTAATTTATTATTGAAGTAGGCATAATATATAATATCCCCTAGTTGATATATGTGTCCCACCTTAGCTAATGCATCCATAACTCCATTCTATTCTTTGTATATGTGGGAAAAAGTCACCCCATGGAATCAATAACCTTATTCTTTTCAGCCAATTTATCGGCATAGGAGGATCAAAACAAGGCTGTTCCATATCCTAATCAATAACTACTTTTGAATTACTGAACACATCCATTGACTCAATGAATAATTAATGAGCACAATTTAATACCTCCCAAAAAGCTATGGTATTTTCATAAGTGTACGAGCCCATCTTATTGTTCAAACATAAATGATAAAAATGATTAGGCTTTATGACGATGAATGTCCCATTGCCATACTTATTATTACTTGTCACCCCATAAAAAATGCCCATAGGTGATCTGAAAATGGGGCACTAAAGGCTTCTTGTCAGCTTACAAGAACCTCTCCAACTTCCAAAGCTTAAATATTTCCAAGACCTTATGATTAACCAATTGTGGAATTAAAAAGTGCTTGAAAATAGGTGTGTGCTTTTAGTTTGCCTTTAACTGTTAAGTGCTTTAAGTTTTGTTTCTTATCCTAATATTTAAATACATGTGACAGTAAGTAAAGTGGCAATTAAACAAACACACATAACAACAATATAATATGGAGTTCACCCAAAACTCTTGGGCTACATCTCCTTGAGCTCTAGTCAACTCAACTAGGCTCTTTGGGATTATGGCATCAATTCTTTTACAAGCTCCATGCTCAACTCCATTGGTTTACACTAAACCTATGGGTTTAAAAATACCATCTTTTCCCGCTGGTTGTCCATACTCTACAGAAAGATCTAGTCTTCTTGGACTTGACTCCTTCAAGCAGCGCTCAGAGCGATCTTGCTCTAGCTTACACCAACTCCCTCAGAATTCTCTTAACTGTCTCTGGAATACCTTCTTCTATCTTCAACACACTCTGAACACTAGAAATCACTGATCATTTTGACCCCTTGTTGTTCTGAACTTCATTACAGCCCATGGCTCTTAGAAGTCTGTTTGAGCTCTCTGACTCTGTGGCTCTAGCTCTCTAGCTAACTAGCTCTGGCTCTCAGCTCTCTAGCTCATTTGGCTCTAGCTATCTCAGCTATCTGGCTCTATTTGTCTAGCTCTGCCTCCAACCTCTAGTGGCTCTACCTCTGCTCGGCCCTCTGGCTCTAAATCTCTCAGGCTTTCTGGCTCTCGGCTCTTTGAGCTAACAGTGGATCGTTCGACCTCCAAGTGACTCCAAAAACTTTGCGTTGCCTCTCAATCGTGCTCTCTAGATTTTGTGAGGCCTTCTTCCAACTCTGCGGTTTCCTGTCCGTTTCTCTATGTGTAATCATCCCTATGTCTCTTCGACTAGCCCTCTGGCGCTCTGGCTCTGCATATAACGCATTCCTGCATCATTAATACAAATTCTTGCTTACAGCGTGGCAAGGAGAATGGGGCAGTTACAAAGGAAATACACAAGTGGCCTTTCTTCGAGAAAATTCCTGAAAATAGCACATAATTCCAATACACAGAGAATACTCAGCATTAAATTATCGGGTGCAAAAACTGGGACTTCAAAGTCTATGAAGTCACCCTTATAAACCCTATCGGGTTCGCCTTCCATCGGCATATCACAATCGCATGATCGCATGGCCAAAACCCAACTACATGAGAATACAGAGAAATCCTGAATTTCAAAACTTATGAAATCGAGTCTATAAACCCATCGGGTCCAACCCTTATCAGAATATCGCTATCATAATCGCATTGGCCCTGGCATCGGGGATCGCCGATCACCGATTAAATTTGGACCATTGATCTCTTTTCTCAATCTGACGGCTATCATGCAATCGCACATCAGCCCATCGCTTTATCACATATTGCATTTGTAACCACTTGGGGGTTCTTCCTTTGGCTATGGACTATGCCAATGCCGATCCACTAATCCGATAATTGGAAATCACAATGTCGCATAGTCTGGGGTCCCGATATCGCATACAACCTGCCTCCAATTGCGACATGTCAGGGATTGTTGATTGGGGGTCCCTTCCGCCTTGTCCTTAAGTCCGCCTTTTGAACTGTTTGCGATTTGATTTCCCATATAAGGCCTTTTATGCCATTTTTAGAAGAAATGTCTCCTTTTTCAAGGGACAAAGGCAATCTTCCTTTTGCGATAACTTCATCATCCGAAGTCCGTTTTAGTCCATTCAAATTACATCAGATTCAGAATGAAAAGATCTATGTAATGGGGCTATTTCTAGGAGCAGCCCTTGACTTTCATTTTCCTATGTGAGGAACATTTTAGACTTAGAAGTCTATCTTAGATCCATTTTGGATCACACCTTCCCACTAAAAGAACTTTTGGTCTCCAAAAGACTGACATACTGATTTGAACAATAAATGAGAGTAACATCACCCTCTTCTTTTAGCCTCCATACACTTGCCTTGCATAGTGCCTCTGAACCAAAGCCTTTGACCACTCTCCTTCCTGGATGTGCTGGTCCTCTTGGGAAGAACTGTTTTCCTCCTTGACTTCATGCAAAACTCCTGCTGAGATGGTCATAAAAGGTAGTTTTCACTTCTCTACCTTGATCATTGATCCAAGGTGGCTCAAACAAATGTGAAGTTACATCTGCTTCACAAAATTTTCATTTGTACCTGATTGACAAGCTGTCAACAACAACTGTTAACAACAATAGAAATACAAACAACAACTAGATGGCCTAAAACTCCTGCTTCATCAAAAGAAACAGATCTCACATCTTGTGAACATCTCCATGTCTTACATTTGCATACAAATGATGGACTAGATACCAAGCCCACAAAACATGTCTTTAAAACAAATGACCCTTCAAGTCAAGCATGTAGAAAATATCTCAAGGATCCTTTTCAAAAGATGAAACACTTCATCATCATCACCATCTTGGAGACCAAATCAACTTTTCTCAAGTCAATATTACATGCATGTTTAAAACAAAGAAATCAACCCTTTAAGTTAATTACACATACATGTTCAAATACAAGGAAATCATCAACATCCCTGTGTTCATGCATATCATGCTCATGCATGCATTTCATCCTTCAAATTTCACTTAAGCACACTATACTTTCGAAGCTGAAATGAATATAATGTTGCAGCAACAAAGTGAGTCTCCTACTCAACTTTTCCCATTCACCTTCTTGGTAAAATCCTACAACTTGCATTCCATTAACAAAGAAATGAAAATAGATGCATCAAATCAAAAGACATGCAATCTTAATTGGATAAGAACTCTAACCATTTCTTACCAATCCATTTCAAAGGTGCTACCTTTGTCTGCACATCGGCATCAACATGTGAATCATCCTGAAACACATCATTTATGGAAACTTCCTTTCCATTTCTGCCATTTTGTCTTTCCACCTTCTTCATCTTTTGTGGAAGCATTGTTGGATTTAGAGTCCAACAATTTTCAACAATGTGTCCTTGCTTATGGCAGTAAGTGCAACACATGTGCATCCTCTTGACAACATGATTTGCCCTGTCCAATAGACCTTTGGCTTCTTGCATCCTTTCCTTCAAAAGTTTCCTGTATGTGGCCATTCTCTTCCAACATATAGAAACATTATGGTTATCCAAATCACAAAAGGAACATGCAATTCTTTTTCCATACCTATATGGAAATTTATCATGTTGAACATAATCAAAAGGAATATGGTTAGAACCAGATCTATACCTTTCCCTTTCACCTTTATTTCCTTCACGAGGAGGTGAATTGAATAGAGAAGTGGCTTCCCTTGGAACACCATCAATCTCTTCAAGGCTTTAAGAGTTTCCACAACTCTTTGGTTCAAATGCATGCTTATGAACACCTACATCCTGCAAATGATGTTTCAAGCTATTACATTCTCCATGAATACAATCTTCACACTCTTGAGGTAGAAGGCTTGAAATGAAACTCCTTCTTGGAACTGTTTCAATGGCCTTCATGGCAGCTTTGGAAATTTCTCCATAAGGATGTCCATAGCCAAGACCCAAATACTTAGGCCTTTGCTCAACCATTATTGTCTCAACAATACCCTGTGCATGTTTACCCAAGCCTTTTCCTTCATAGCCCGTCTTGGACATTAGCCTGGAACATATGCCTCTGGTATGTTTTTCAAAAGAACCAATATAAGCATTCTTAGAGGAATTCGAAGACAAACAGGAATTTTTTACCTCTTCTTCAAGATGATACTTAACTAAGGCTTCTTTGGCAACAAAGAGTTGTGTCTCCAACTCATGCATCCTTTTCAGGTTCATATTTTCAATATAAATTTTCCTCTCCATTTCCTGCAATTTTTCAGAAAGCAACTGCTTCTCTTCCTCCACGGAATCCAACTACTCTCTAAGTATGCTGCTCTTCCTTCCATCCTCATACATTTCTCTCACCATATCCATCATAGTGAACAAGTCTTGCTTCTTGTCTTCATTAAAGAATCTTGTGAAGAAAGAAGAATTTGAGGACTCACTTGTAGAAGTTGTCATTATCAGAATGAACAAAAGAACTTCAAACAAGATTAACAAAGAGATTATTCAAGCAACCTTTTGCAACAAACCTCTTGTGCTTCAAGGATTACTTTGAGGTCATTTGGGATAAGAAGAATGCCTTCAACCCTTCTTCCTTTTTTTCCTCTCCTGGACTAAGCTATCAATAGCTTTCCCTTCACCTCTGCAAACTCAAACAATAGTCAGTCTGAAAACAAGCATACAATCAATCTCTGATTGTCTAAACACATTTCAAAAAAGCAATATTTGCTCTATCAATCAAGCATTCTGATTTGAAACCACTTGCTCTAGTATAACTAGTTCTGATATAACCTTCTTGAAGGTGGGGTTAATCAAACTTAAGCTCTGATACCACCTGATCTGAAAATGGGGCACTAAAGGCTTCTTATCAACTTACAAGAACCTCACCCACTTCCAAAGCTTAAATATTTCCAAGACCTTATGATTAACCAATTATAGAATTAAAAAGTGTTTGAAAATAGGTGTATGCTTTTAGTTTTCCTTTAAATTTTAAGGGATTTAAGTTCTGTTGCTTATGCTGATATTTAAATATATGTGACAGTAAGTAAAGCAGTAATTAAACACACACACATAACAACAATATAATATGGAGTTCACCCAAAACTCCTGGGCTATGTCTCCTTGATCTCTAGTCAACTCAACTAGGCTCTCTGGGATATTGGCATCAATTTTTTAGAAGCTCCATGCTAAAATCCATTGGTTTACACTGAACCTATGGGTTTAGAAATACCATCTTATCCCACTGGCTATCCATACTTTGTAGACAGATCTCAGATTCTCTAGACTTGACTCCTTCAATCAGCGCTCTAAGCGATCTTTCTTTAGCTTGCACCAACTCCCTCAGAATTCTCTTAACTGTCTCTGGAATGCATTCTTCTATCTTCAGCACACTCTGAACACTAGCAATAGTTGATCATTTCGACCCCTTGCTATTTTGAACTTCATTATAACCCATGGCTCTTAGAAGTTTGTTTGAGCTCTCTCGCTCTCTAGCTAACTGGCTCTGGCTCTCAGATTTCTGGCTCTCTCAGCTATCTGGCTCTATCTGTCTGGCTCTGCCTCCAATCTCTAGTGGCTCTACCTCTGCTCAACCCTTTAGCTCTGAAGCTATAAGGTTTTCTGGCTCTCGGCTCTTTGAGCTAATAGTGGATCGCTCGACCTCCAAGTGACTCCAAAAACTCTCTGTGCTACCTCTGAATCATGCTCTCTAGCTTTTGTGAGGCCTTCTTCCAGATTTGTGACTTCATGTCCGTTTCTCTGCATGTAATCATTCCTCTGTCTCTTCGACTGGCCCTTTGGTGCTCTGGCTTTGTGGCTCTACGTATAACACATTCCTGCATCATTGTTACAAATGCCCACTTACAACATGGCAAGGAGAATGGGACAGTTACAAAGGGAATACACAGAAGGCCTTTCTTTGGGCAAATTCCCAAAAATAACACATAATTCCTATACACAAAGAATACTCAGAATTACACTATCGAGCGCAAAAACTGGGACTTCAAAGTCTATGAAATCGCCCCTATAAACCCTATTGGGTCCACCTTCCATTGGCATATCACAATCGCATCATTGCGTGGCCAAAACCCAACTACATGGGAATACACAGAAATCCCCAATTCCCAGATTTCAAAACTAATGAAATCTGGTCTATAAACCCATTGGGTCTGGCCCTTATCGGAATATCGCTATCACAATCGCATTGGCCCTGACATCGGGGATCACTAATTAAATCTGGACCATTGATCTCTTTTCCCGATTCGACGACTGTTGTGCACATCGGCCCATCGCTTTATCGCATATCGCATTTGTAACAGCTTGGGGGTTCTTCCTTTGGCTATGGACTATGCCGACGCTGATTAGCCAATCAAGTAATCGGTAATCACAATGTTGCATAGTCTGGGGTCCCGATATCGCATACATCTTGCCTCTAATTGTGATATGTAGGGGATTGCTGATTGGGGGTCCCTTCTGCCTTGGCCTTAAGTTCACCCTTTGAACTGTTTGCAACGCGATTTCCCATATAAGGCCTTTTATGCCATTTTTAGAAGAAATGCC
Source organism: Pinus taeda (assembly GCA_000404065.3). Lineage (NCBI taxonomy): Eukaryota > Viridiplantae > Streptophyta > Pinopsida > Pinales > Pinaceae > Pinus > Pinus taeda. The sequence goes on from APFE030513320.1 coordinate 25,272, forward strand.
TCCTTTTTCAAAGGACAAAGGCAATCTTCCTTTTGCAATAACTTCATCATCCGAAGTCTGTTTTAGTCCATTCAAATTGCATCAGATTCAGAATGAAAGATCTATGCAATGGGACTATTTCTAGGAGCAGCCCTTGACTTTCATTTTCCTTTATGAGGAACAGTTTAGACTTATAAGTCTATCTTAGATCCATTTTGGATCAATAGGATATCTCCTCCATATATTCGATAAATAAAAGCATCTTAAATTCCATTTATAGCCATAGGCCCGGTTTCATTAAAGTATTTACATATCTTCATGTAAATACATTTAATGTTCTAAGGAATATTGTAAATTATAATTTCATTTGTACACCTCCAAATTCCCTAGAATATGTAAAGAGGAAGAGTGTGATATTCCTTGAAGCCCAATATCCAGTCCTGCAAAATGCTTCCATAGATGTGGAATTCCAATCGACAAGTATATTTAAGATGATCATCACACCAATCCATATCGAAGTTGCAAATGGACACTTTAGGAAAATCTGGACCACATCGTCAAGCTCTTCCGTACACAATACACATATGGATGGACCGATGAAACCTCACCTACATAGATAATCCCAAGATAATATATTATTTTTCTAGGCTAGCCACCCAAAGCATTTGAGATTTAGGGGGAGGTTCCAATTCCATATTTTACTAAAACACCATCTATCTCCCACATTCAAGCGATCACAAGTTATATACCTGTATGCCTCAACAATAGTGATCTTACCCTACATAGAATTCATATCCCACATAAAGATATCTTCTTTCTCCATTAGAGTGATATAGACCATGTGTAAGTTACTTACATACGTATTCCATGACTCATCCATTTCACCATATAAGCTTAAATCCCGAGAGAATATCCAAGAAGGATAAACAGAGTTGGGATCATGAGAATCATGTCTGATTTAAGAACTAAACACCCAAGTTATGGATGTACCTAATAAGTGTGACAAGAAGAGTATGATATCTAGAAAATCCCCTAATAGGGTCTAAACCAATCTCCACCAAATTTCTGGATGTAATCTCCAATCTCAAATTCCCAATCAGTAAGTTTTTTACTTTCATCAAAATGTTCCATACATGTGAAACAAATCATAGAGATCATGCCCCATCCTTTACCCACTACAAGAAAAACCAAATTTTAAGGTATTTATCCTTTTATAATTCTTTTCCAAATGAAATTACCATTTAAAGCATTCCAAAACCTCTTTACCAACAGTGCCCATACAAACTTCTCAATTTTATTTATACACCATCCTCCGTCCTTGGTCCTCATAGAGATGTACTCCAACTGAACTAGATGGATCTTTTTTAAATCTTGGGAACCCACCCAGATAAATTTAGAAATAAATGAATTTACCCTCTTGATGATATTTTTTGGTAGAAAATAGAGTTGCATCCAATATACTACAATACTCTACAAAACATACTGCAAATTAGCATCCTTCCCCTAGGTGTCAACCATTTATGTGCCCAAGATGACAGTATATGTTCAAATTTATCAATTAATCAACACTAGTCTTTCACCCCATATTTATTTAGTTTTAGGAGGAAACCAAGGTATTTGAATCCATTATCCAATGGGACCATCTCAATATCATATAAATTAGCAATATGCGAAACCATGACATCTTCTAGTGATGGAGAAATCAACAAAGATTTAGTTTTACTGATATAGAGTCTTGAAACATCACCAAAAGAGCATATAATTAGGTGTAATATTTTCCATTCTCCAATGGAAACCTTCCAATAACAAGAAATTTGTCTATGAAAATAAGGTGAGTTATTGAAATGTTTTTAGCGATAAAAAACTTGAAAATGATCCTTTAGAATGCACCTCTGTAGTTAATCTACTCATCCCTTTAATAAATAGTAAAAATAAAAGAGGAGATTGTGAAAATCCTTGCCTTAATCCCCTCAATGTCTTGAAGAAACAAGAAGGCACCACATTAATTAAAATAGAGAAATTTATTGAGGTGATGTATTCAACAATCCAATTGACGACCCTCATTCAAAGACCAATCTTATGCAAAACCATCCGCAAATAACCCCAATATACACAATCATATTCTTTGATCATATATAGTTTAAATAAAAAAGCATCCCTCATTTTAGGATTAATCGAATGCATGCATTCCTATGTAATGGCCACTATATCATGTATCTGTCGATGTTTTAAGAAGCCAAATTGTTCTGGATCAATATATTTTGACAAAGTATCTTTTAACTGGGAAGCTATAATCGTCCATATCATTTTATACACGATATTGCAAAGAGAAATAGGCCTATAATCCATGAAAGTTGTAGGAATATAATTTTGAAATGAAAGTGATGAAAGTGGAGTTTAACGCACCAAACATTGAATAAGAGGTTATTGACTCCTCCACTAAAAGTAGCAAATCATGCCCCATGATATCTAGGAAACGAAGAAATAATTCCATGGACCACCCATTCAGACCAAGATTTTGGTCCTTGGTGAATGACTTTAAAACAAATACCATTTCTTTTATGTGATTGACCTCCATATATTAACATTGTCATTATCATTAAACATTGTTGGATATGCTTGGATTCCACCTAACTGATTTTTGATATCCACCTCCTCCTTGGCACAATATAACTTTCCAAAATAACGAACAACCTCTTTACAAAGATCCCTTAGTGAGAAAATGCTCCAACCCTCAACTTCCTTTAACTCCCAAATAATATTTTCTATTTTCCTTTGAGAGGCATAGTTGTGTTTTTTGTTTTGTTTGTTTGTTTGTCCTTTATTTTGATTTTTATTTTTTAATCACCCCCCTTAATCCAAATGACATGAATTTCAATCCTCCATTAATCCTCTTTTTATTTTAAAATCAACCACTTCTGCCTTTCAAGATCTGGGGTTGATTGCTTTTGTGCGTCTAAGAAGAAACCCATATTAGATGGATCAAATATCACCAAAATTTTATTGTTTATGTTGATTGATTCTTTGATATTATTCCTCCTTTTTTCTCTTTTCCATCTATGAACCATTTTCTTAAGATCATTTAATTTCCAAGTAACCACATTCATCCGAGAAGTATCCTTTTGACGAACCACATTTGACCAAGTAGTTTGAACCATGTTATGAAAATCATTGTCCTTTAACCATGTATGATTGAATTTAAAAGGAAGGCCTTTCTAGTTGCATTCCCCACGCCTCTAACAACCTTGAGTTAAAAATCCATGTAATAAAGTTAATAAAGGAAAAATAATAACCACGGTCATGAGACATGTATTCCAAGTTGAATGTTGGGCAAAACATAATGATGGGGATCACTGGTGATTAATTAATGGCTATTGAAATTGGCAAAGGAAAAATGGCATTAATTGACATTTTATTTATGAAATAACCGAAAATAGGAGAAAAGGAAGGTGAAAGGTCATAGGTTGAATGTGAGAAGGAAAATGAAGGAAAAATAATGGAAATTGAATAAAATAGAGGCCTTATTGATAAAAATGATTCTGAGGATTAGTACACAAATTCTGTCAGTGTTAGCTTGGAGCTCTCTCTCTTTATTCTCTCTCTCATACTCTTGGACACTTAGAGTTTTCGCGGAGCACTATTGGAGGAGTGTGGCTTACTTAGGATTTGGAGAAGGAAGGCAAAGAAAGAGTACCAAAGTGCAAGGGAATATCAGGATCACCAACTACAATGGGTTTTACTTGCAAGTACTGAGTTGCACATATGATTTCCTTGTTGGTTTTGCCATGCATGGGATATACATGTGGTTATTTGGTTATGATATGTCATTGGCATGGAGGATTATCTCAATTGACAATGGTTTTTCCTAGCCTTTTCATTTCTTGAATAGGCATGTTGTTGTCAGTTTTACCTCTTTTTGTTTGGTTCTCAAGTTCTTTATGGTTGTGGGTTGAGTTATTAGTTCCTGGAGCCTTAGTTGGACAAATGCTCAGGAAGCCATATAACAACTTGGGTTGAGTTACTAGTCCTAGAAGCCTTGTTTGAAAAAATTCTCTCGAGCCCTTGGTGCGTTGAGTTACTAGTCCTAGAAGCCTTGGTTGGAGAAACACTCTTGAGCCCGACAATGGATGTGGGTTGAGTTACCAGTCCTGGAAGACGAATTGGAAAAAATGCTCTAGAGCCCTGGAAAACTTGGATAGAGACCGATCTGGTGATGGTTAGTGATATCCGACCATGAGGTGGAATTATTGGTTGAGAGTTGAGGTGTTTGGCCTCTAGAAGCCCTAGTTTTGTTTTCTTGGTTTATTCCATGAGATCCCACATTCATGCTTGGAATATGGCATTGGGGTGATTGGCTAAAATAAACTTTTGGTTCAACCCAATCTATGGTTGGGTGGTATGTGGAAGTCCCTGATTTGGTTGGATTTGCATTTGTTAATAAGAGCTCTTTTATTCATGTGTTATATGTGTAAAAGTACTTATTATTATGTGGTTATGATGATTGTTCTATTATTGTTGTTCATATGGTTATATGTTGGATACAAGCATGGTTAATGACAAATTTGAGTTATGGCTCTCATTATGTTTTGGTTAGTATATGAAATGTTAATGAATGAATAACCTAATAGATGATAATGTGGCTATTGTGATAGGGCATTAGACCTTATTGAAGAATCTCAGATAAGTATGAGGTCCCTATGTTCAGATGTGTTTTAATGACCTGTACATTACATGTTCATGATGTGTTTGACGAAATTCTTGTCATGGTTAGAATAAGACATGTCAGGTCCTTGTTCAAGTTTCACATTAGAGGCCTTGTCTTCTTGTTATTTATCATTTCTGAGTATTCCATAAAGTTCTAGGCAGAGGCCTGAGTCCTGGCCCTGAAAACGTGGTCAGATTTCGGGGATGTTAGCACAAAATTTCTTGAAAATGAATACAGTCACATGGAGGTCTTGTTGTGAGAGAGACTAGAGGGTTACAATTGCATGGAGGGCTTGTCACGAGAGTGACTAGGGAGCCAGTTCAGTAAAAAGCAAGTTAACTCAGGGGTTGGGTCCCTAGAGTGGTTGGTTAGCCCATGGGGGTCTTGTAGCTCATAAGGAAGGTCAGTTTGGTTTTGGTTTGTCGATTCCACTTCCTTACATGTACTTGCGGAGTTGAATCATATCATAGTAACTCCTCGTCATATATTTACCCCGGTGGACTAGTTATCTTGGGTAAGTGTGGGAGGGGGTTGTTCCAGATTGGTATCAGAGCAGGTTCTATTCTCTTTCAGTGATGTCTGGTTTCCATTCTCCTTGCGTGATATCTGAAACCATAGAGTGGTGTCAGAAAATGGTTCAACCCTTGGACTGGATGGTCAGAATGTGTTTGTTGTGCATACATGTCAGTTGCATATGTGTTCATTACACTTATGGCCTATCTATTTGTTATGAATGCATGGCGGTAGTTATTGATACTGTTGCGTTGTCATGTAGAGATTAATGATGTAGTTGTTGGGGTTTGTTTGTCGTGAATGCATGTCAGTTGTATATGCATTGGTTATGCACGTCAGTGTCTATATGTTGTTGTGCATTGCATCATGTCTAGTTGGTGTTATATTTGAGACATCATGCATGATAATTGGGATGATGATTGAGATGATGCCTATATACTGGTATGATTATGTTTAGACATATATTTTTCTAATCTAGTTGATCTTGTAGATGAGATATCCTCCCCTAAACTACATTGAGGTATGTTGGTTACGTTTATGTTTTGCTTTAGTTGACATGATAGACTTATAGGAAGAAGAAGATCAAAGATGACTAGCAAAATTGTGGATTATAGTTCATGAGATTCACCCTATAGATCATATGAGCAACATGGTGATGGGTACTCCCTTGATATAGCAGACACATTGAGAAGTTTTAAGGAAGAAATAAGAAGTTGTAAATAAGATAATGATATAATAATTTAGTCATGAGAGAGACTTTCCAGGGCACAGGAGAAACAAGCAGAGGTTAATCCAGTCATCCTTTAGAGCTTGTCAGACTTGTAGAGACATGGACCAATTAGGATTAGTCATGGACAACAGGACATGACTAATGGAGCCTATGGTAGTAGGTTTCATGGTGGGCATAGGTAAGATAGAGATGGCATGGTTAGAGATGGTATATTATTGGATATGCCTAATAGACAAGGCAGTGGGCATGGGCATTACTCTAGTTCTACTTTAGACAAGTATCATGGTCATCATCGTTATCGTCGTTACAAGAGGAGTGTCAGGGTATATTTTTCAGATGATTTCAAGAAATCCAAGCCACCTACACTTGATGGAGAAATGAATAATTCACAAGACGCAAAAGCGTGGTTGCTACGAATGAATAAGTTCTTTAAATTACATGATTACTTAGAGAACGTGAAGGCCATAATAGCTACTTCTAGTCTTAGAGGTAAAGCAGACATTTGGTGGGAAGTTGTAAAGAATGTCAGAGGAATTCATGAAGAGGAGTTGACTTGGAGTGAGTTTGAGACACTTTTCAGGAATAATTATCTATTGGAGAGATACTATGATGATAGGGAAAAATAAATCTATGAGTTGAAGATGGAATCCATGACCGATGAGAAGTACACTAGAATATTCTTGGAGTTATTGAGGTATGTGCCTTATCTTATTAAGGAGGAGAAAGTGAATATTCAAAGATCCATGAGTGGGTTTTCAGTAGCATTCAAGGAAATAATTGTGTTTGATGAGCCTAGATCACTGGGGGAAGCGATTAGAAAGCTAAAGAATTTTTGTGAGAAATCAAAGCACAGATCTGAGACTAAGAAGGATTGGAAAGGTAATGAGAAGAATAAAGGAAAATGGGATAAGGATTGAACAATACCTCAGGACATAGGTAACAAAATGAATGCAGCAACGCCTATGAAGTTCAGTGCATCTGACAGAGCGCAGGGATTTCAGTTTGAGGAGCAGAACAAGGGTGATGGCAGGAATCCTTTATAGTGTTGGACTTGTGGCAAGGATCATCGTCAAAGAGATTGTCCATAGAATCAAGGTGGAAGAATACAGATCTACATTGCTCGGGAGGCACAGATAGTGGGGGATGTTGGACAAAGTATTTCTCAAATTTATGCAATGTTGGATAATAGGTAGGCAGATCACCAGGCATCTATTATTGAGATGGATGGTAAGATTTGTGATCAAGTTGTTTCTATTTTGATTGACCCTATATCTAATTATAGTTATGTTAATATTGACTTGGTGGTTAAGTGTGGTTTAAATAAGTAAGTACATGCAGAATCTTGGTTAGTGCAATTGGCTATATGTACAAAGAAAAGAGTTCATCATTTGATAAGATCTTGTGCATTTGAGTTGAATGGTATGCCTACATTAACGCATCTGAATATACTTCCATTAGGTTTGTACAATATGTTGTTGGGTATGGAATAGTTATATCTTCGTAGGACTAAGGTGGGCTGTTATGACAAGGATATTGAGTGTGTGGATGACATTGGAGAACAAAAAATCTTACATTGTAAGAAGAAGGAAACATCAGTTAGAATGGTTACAACTATGCAGGAAAAGCGCAGTCACGAGAAAGGGTGTGTGTTAATTTCAATACATATTTCTAGTGATAAAGGTAAGGATGTTGAGAATGAAAAAATATTGAACGGTTACCCAGTTATACAATAGATTCAGGATGTATTTCCCACAAAAATTTCAGGGTTACCTCCTCATAGGGAAGTAGATTTTTCTATTGAATTTGTACTAGAGTAAGCACCAACATCCAAGGAACCTTACATGATGACCACACCAAATTTAGTGGAGTTTGTCGTAGTTCCTTTCGGTTTGACTAATGCTCCAACTACTTTTATGTGCTTGATGAATAGTGTATTGTGTCCTTATGTGGACAAGTTTATTATTGTATTCATTGATGATATATTGATATATTCTAAGAATGAGGAAGAGCATGTCGAACACTTAGAAACAATATTGAGATTGTTAAGAGAGCATTAGTTGTATGCCAAGTTGTTGATGGTGGTAGACCAACCAACATTTAGGGACCTCCCTGGTATGAAATCCCAATCAAACCTCACACTGTTTGGTGTAGGAGTCCCATATGGTATAATGGCCCGGTTGCCAAATTATTAAAGGTTTTCCTTGGCTCTATCTTTCAGCATGAGAGAGTCATGCAATGGTATCTTCGAACAACAAAGTGAGTATGCCTGGTGAGTGTGCAACACAACTGTGTCTAGGTTCTCTTACTGCAAAAATGGGAGAGAAAAGTGAGCCTCTAAGTGAGAGGTAATAGTACCACCGAGGAAAAGACACACATGAACCAAAAAAGCCTGTCCAACATCCATTGGAATAGTCCACAATGGATGCGACAATTGTCACAACCAATGAACAGGGAAAGATCCATCTACCATCCAGTGGAGTAGTCCACAATGGATGTGGCAGTCATTATAACTAATAAATAAGGAAAGGATTTTCTAGTATCCTATGGAATAGTCCACAAGGATGAGACAATAATGACAACCATTACAACACATTCCCAACAAGATAAGCATTAAAAAAATGGAAATAGTTCAACTATCTTAGTACATGTGAAACAAACATGAAATATAAATGCTCACAGAATAGTATTACAAACATCCATAAGTCATGCATGGAAACGTGCTGGCCTAAAAAGGCTTCTATAATTAAGCAAAAGTTCCAAGAAACATATTTACATTGTACATCGCCAGCCCCAATACTAGGACATTGGAGCCACTCCTTGCTCCTCAAATAATTGACTGAAACTCTCTATGCTTTGTAGGAGGATCCAAGGTGAAAAGTCTTTTCCTCATACAATGAGGGGGTATAGATAACCAAGGGGTGATGCTTGACCCTTATGACTCCTTGACTACCCTCATGACTGTTCAACTTCCTATGACTTTTCAACTGACATGACTCTTCATATTCATGTGTGTCCATTGGAATTCCACTTTACATTACATTCAATTTGCAATATAGATGGCTCATAATAGTGATGTGGCCTTTGAAAACTCATGACACGACTTGGCATGACATTGCTGACATGGACTGGCTTGCTGAGGTGGCAATGTCAAGTCACTATTGCTGCTGAGCGATAGATGTGTTCTTCGATGTGGTTTCTCTTCTCCTCTGCATAACTTGATGATGTAGGGTATTCAATGATCTTTGGTCTTGAGAGGTGGTTGCATACATGTGCTCCTTTCGCTTTCTCTTGATAGGTTTCTTTGTCTGTCTAGATGTAAGTGAGTCTTCAATCATGTTTCTTCCTTCTTCTCCTTCTTCATCATCTCGCCATGATCTAACAGTGTATATGTTCCTATAATTCACTCATCATGGGACGAAATCAATCCAAAAACTTCCTAGTCTAATATGATGCATTGTTATCCATGGACTAAGCCTAGGACAAGTGACAAGCCGGGAAAGAGGGCTCATTAACTGCACATTGCATAGTTTCAGGTGAGAGGGATAGAGGTTGGTCACTGAGACTGCATAGAATGTAGCTCTTGTTTGACTGAGGAATTTTTTAGCAAAGTCCTCACTAAGGGGAAAACTTGTGTAGTGGCCACTAGGAGACGGGACTACGCAGTTGAGACAATTAGTGGCTGATGCAGGATGGGACCTTGGGAGATATATTTATGAAATTTTCAAAGACAAAGAGGGCTGGGCAACTGAGAGACCTAGAGGAAAGATCTACATAGTTCATAAGGTTAGTGAGCTTCGGTTGAAGGAGGAAAATAGAGGGCACTTTTGTGCAGTTCTAGGAGGTGAGGTAGGTTGGGCTCTCTGTGCATTTTGGGATTCTAGTAGGCAAGGGAAAAAACTTGTGGACTGAGATTGCAAAGTGCGCAGTTCAAGTCAGGCTTAAAGGAGTTAATGTGCAATTCTAGGGATGAAGGGAGGTTTCTCAACTCTTGAATTGCGTAGTGGTACTTCCCTGGGGGAAAATGACTACACACTATGAAGTTCCAGGCATAAAGGTTGCATCACTAAGGGATAATATTGCACAGTGCACAGTTCAGTCGGGGTTCAATGAATCTGAGTTGCTCGATCGGGAAGACTTTTGGAGAAATGGCTAAGTGCGGAAGGAAGGTGAACTTGTGTAGAACTTGAACTTGTGATCACACACTTAGCATACTTCGATGATCAAAAATCATAGACCCCCAGAACAACAAGGCAAAGCATTACCCTTTATGTGACTATCTTATAACAAGAAGTGACAAGTTCGATACCTAAGATAGACTTTAGGAAGGCCGTGACAACACTTGTGTGACAGTGCTTAAAAAATTATGTATGAGTGCAACAGGTGTTTACATAGTTAGGAAAACTCAAATGCACAAAGGCCAACCTTTGAAATCACTAAAAAGGTCCGCAAGCATGACAAAACAGTTAAACATGCCAAAAGATGATAGTTGATCAAACAAGAAAAATGGGTTAAAGGACTCTGAAAAAGCTCATGAAATGAGCTAAAATGTTTAAAAAAAATAAAGGGAAATACCAAGGAAGGCTATGAAATTTGAGTGTAAGCCAAAATTTTGGAGGGTGTTGTAGCCACTACAACACTTGGCGACACATTGGTTGAATTCCAATTTCTCTATCTTCATTCGGTTTTTATGGTAGGACCTTGGTCCTTCAGGGAGTATTGATTCATCATGCAGATTACTTTGGCTTCCCCACTTACCCCATGGGTAGACATGGTCCCCTTTGTACCCTCTCAGTTGAAAACAACATAAGAATAGCTAGATCATAGTTTTTCGAATTGGGAAGGGTATTATCTTGAAACTTTCTACTACCAATAGGCCTGGACAATACCCTGACGGTATCACACAGGGCCAATGAGCTTGGACAGTACCCCGGTGGAGTTTCCTGCTTCACCTCTCAACGCAGGAAGCCTTTATCTTCTTTCACCTTTATTTATTTATTTAAAGATGGTTGTGCATTGACACTTATTTATTTTTGGGGCATAAGATGGATCTTGAATTATTGAGATCAGGAGAGGATGTTCCTTTAGAGAAGCATATAAATTCCTTTGATTTAGGTTTTCTCATTTAGATTTTCCCCTTCTCCATTTCTACTAGTTGGATAAGCTTGAAAACACCAAAGCAAAAAACTGAGTATATGCATGAGGTTCCCAAACTAGACATAAGTTCATGGTTGGACCAAAGCTCTCCTTATGGACGAATCATATTTTTCTTCAAAAATTCATCAGCCAAAAGTTACAACCAACACAAGGAAGATAGACACAATATTAGCTAAGGGTTGCAATGTCACAAGACTCTTTCAAATTTAGCCACACCCACACTTGGAACTTGGAACGCTGTAAGGAAAAACACTTATTTACATAAGAAAAACAACAGAAAATTGAAGAAAACATAACAACAAACAACAATAGACTATGTACATAGTGCGGGGTTCAGCCCCAGTTCTTCATTCAAAATATTGTTTTAAGTCTTGTCCATTGATAGGGAGAGAGTCAATCTTCCCGACAAGTGACTGAAGATGATACGTTTGTTGGCAAGCCTTTTATGGACTGTGTAAGGAACAATCCACAAGGATTGAAACTTAGTGTGCTTGCCTTTGTCATCCCGAGATTTGTCCCACTTCAAGACTAATTCACCCACACTAAAGTTATTCTTCCATGTAGACTTTCTATCAAACCATCTCTTGATATGACTCTGATGGAGTGAAAATTTTTCTTTTTCTTTCAACCTTTCTTCATATAGCTTGTGAAAAATTTGCATCCTACGCTGAACTAAGAGACATGGCTTGCCGTAGGATTCTTGGGACAATTAGAGAGCAAGAAAGTAGATGTTCAGTGGGAGGACAACTTCCTTTTCATACACCAGGAAGTAAGGGGAGGTATTCAAAGAAGGTTTAGGTGTGGCTTAGTCAACCCATAAGGCATTCACCAAAGTGGAATGTCAGTTCCGCTGCTAAGAGAATATGGTATTTTTGATGATATAGATGAGGTTTTTATTTGTGGATTCAACAAGACCATTCCCCTGTGGATAATAGTTAGTAGAATGTTTCAAGACAATGCCATTTTATAATGAAAAATCATAAAGCTTTAATGAATAAAAGTGCGTTGCATTGTAAAAAACAAGTGACGTAGGAACAACGAACCTTGAGATGATATTCTACTACAAAAAGTTGATGAATTCCTAGCCATTCACTTGTTTTAGCAGGTTTGCCTTTGTCCACCGCATGAAATAATCTGTAGCGATTAAGATATACCAATGTTGCTTCGATGAATGAGGGAAAATTTCCCCAATGATATTTAATTTGCACTGTTGGAACGGTTCTTCGACTACAACAGGCTGCAATGGGGTTGCTAACTTCTTATTTTTTTCGGCACACATTTGAAAGATCGAACACTTGTGGGCATAGTCATAAGTATCCTTAAATAATATAGGCCAGTGTAAACCAGCTCGCATGATCTTGTGTGTTGTAGTGTTTCTTGCGAAGTGTCCCCCGACTGGTCCATCATGGAGATCATGTAAAACCTTGTCTGAATCATGTGCCTCCAGACACTTGAGAAATATCCCATTAGGGTTCTTTCTAAAAAGCACCCTATGAACCAGCTAATATGATAATGTTTTGAGTCAGAGTGCCCTCTTCTGTCACGTGTAGAAATGAGAGGGCATGGTTCCATGCTCAAGGTACCGAAGCACATATATGTACCAAGATTTTTCGTTTAAAGTGGGAGAGGCTCACTTGACCTTGTACATTTCAATTTCTTGCTCCCAGCCTGCAAGCTCTTCTTCTTCCTCTTGCGTGTTAACTGCTTCTAATGCTAACTTGCAAAGACATGGACCCTTGATGGTGTGAACTGGTTTGATTTCAATATCGTATTCCTATAATCCGATCATCTAATCCGCCCTTCTCTCACCCAACTCTTGTTGAACACGCAGTGATCTGACTACCGGGTCTGGAACAAAGATAATACAATGATTTTTCAATAGGTGGGGTCTGAAGTGTTTTACTGCCTTGTATACTGCGTAAGCTTTCTTATCCACGGTGCGGTAGTTGAGTTCTAGTCCTTATAGGCTGACACTCATGAAGGCAATAGGTTTCTCGTTGTTCAACTCATCCTTCTGAGTGAGCACAAAAACAAGAGAAGTGTTGGAAGTGAAAGTGTAGAGCAAGAAGTGTTTTCTAAAGTCTGGAATTTACAACGTTGGTGCTTCTGCTATCACTTTCTTAATATGGGAAAAAATTTCCTTTTCCCTTTTATCCCATTTATAGATTGTTTCCTTCTTGATCATCTCTTGTATGGGTTTGACAATCTGAGCATAGTATGAGATGAACTTTCTAAGGAAGTTTATCTTCCCTAAGAAAGACTGCATAAATTTCTTATTCATTGGGTGGGGAATGTGTGTGATGGTTCAAACTCGGTCAAGATCTACCATGGTCCCACCTTTAGCAATAATATGTCCAAGAAGGTTACCCTTGAACACTGCAAAGATACTCTTCTTGGGATTCAAGGATATCCTCTATTTTCGGCATCGCTCAAAATTTTTATTAAGGTGTCATAGGTGGTCTGACCGTTGTTTAGAAAACACTGTTATTTCATCGAGGTAGACCACTACACTCTGTCTGATAAGCCCGCGGAAGGTGATTTCCATTGCATGTTGAAACATCGCACCCACATTGACTAGTCCAAATGACATTCGGTGAAATACGATCGTTCCCCACTTAGTACGAAACGTAGTCTTTAACCTATCAGGCTCTACTACTAGAACCTGGTTGTAGCCTGAGAAACCATCTAAAAGAGAAAAAATTTCCGCCCCAGATATTATTTGCAATATCTGCTCCATGGGCGGCGCTGGATAATTATCCTTGTCCGAGGCACATTTAAGATTGCAGAAATATACGCACAGGAGAATCTCCCTAGACTTCTTCATTACATGGACCAAGTTAGATACCCATGTCAAATGTCACACTTTGTAAATGATCTGAGCATCCAAAAACCTCCTCAATTCCTTTCGTATGAGAGGCTCAAGTTTTGGATGAACTTTCCTTAATTTCTGCTGAAAAGGCTTAGCCCCTTCCTTGATTGGTATCACATGCTGGATTATTTGTGCGTCATATGTCTTGAGATCATCGTATGTCCACGCGAATACATCACGATACTGCTTGAATAGGTGAATGAAAGCTTTCTGATCTTGTGGTGTACAACAAGTACTGGGATTATCATACTTAAGATCTTTTTCTATCCCCAGATTGATGTGCTCATGCGACAATGTAGAACTGTGGGTTTTGGAATTCATAGGTCCCCATAAACGGTTCTATAGGTCATACAATGTTTCCAATGATACCACACCCTTGGGGATGAGGTTGCCTTTTCTTGTATTGGTTGTGTCCTACAGAGTCTGCTCGTGCTTGTGATCATCCTCATCGATTGTTGCATATGTGAATACGTCAACATTGGCCATAAAGTAAAATATATGTTGGTCATCATAAAAAACATGTAAATTAGTTATATTGTCTAGTAAAAATGGTTTATACGAAATTTCAATAGTAAAGTTGTCCCTTAACGGTAACATCCTAGTAGCTACTTTTTCAAAGGCATCCATATCTGCATTACACATTCTTGGTACTGAAATAGTATTGTAAGCTTGGAAATGAGAAATAAGTCACCATACCTCTTGTTGGTAACTCTTAATATGAGGTGACACATAGTGTATAGTGTTACGTACTTGACGCCCCATGATTTCGGAGTCACTACCACTTTCAGGACAACAACATTGAGGTCAATGGATTTTTGTAAGCCCAAGACGAGTCCTTCATACTCTGCGGTGCTGTTTGTGCACTCAAATTCCAAGCAACTAGAGATTAAGTGTTTTCTCTGCAGGTTGTCTACTAAACGAAACCACCTCTACAACCCTCTTGTGTTTTGGATCCATCTAAGTACATGGTCCACATATCATCTGTATAGGGACCACTTACTGCACTAGTAATAATAGTACTACTACTACTACTACTTTTTTTTACTGTACAAAGTTCAGTATCACCAGTTGGACATGGAAGGGGGTCCAATTATGTGTCTGGTGGGACCAGGGATGGCTTTGCAGGATAGTCCCCAAACTATGTCTCTAGAAAATAATTTTCGAAAACAAGTTCTGTGAAAGCCAATGACTCGTTATGTCCTTTCAAGGGAGTAACGTTTTTCTTCATGTATCTTTCTAACAGTACCCGGATCATATTGTTCCTACCCTTATACGGAAGCCATAAGTATGACCAGTCAGTGGAAAAGTATCCTTGTAGCTTGCTTGACTAGTCTCTACTAAGAATACCCCACATGCTTCTGGGATGTCCACATTTACAACATTGATGCATTTATCAACTCATTCATGATATGACAATCGCATGATCACATCCTTGAGTTCACCAATTGATGAAACACAACCTCTATCCAGTTGGATGATCTATGCATCTGTCTTAATCCATTGAGCATTAATATTATTAGCTATGGAGAGTGGCATGGAATTAACTGATGCACTGAAATCAACCAAGCAATTATGTACATTGAAGTTAAATATTTAAAATGATAACAAAAATGGTGGGCAGAGTGAGTTTTCCTCCAAGTGGAGTGCATTGAGCACAGATGCGAGATGGTCAACAAACTTACTATATCCCTTGTCTGAAGAGGTACCATTACTACTAGAAGTTTTCCCAAGTGCTCGTAGAAGAATGTCTCACTGGTTCATGATTTTTGTGAGTTCAAATAGACATATGTGTTTGGTCAATTTAGAGTGCCCTAAATTGTTGCATTTAATTGTCAATACAGGATTCGTAAGCTGACGAAGTGTGGCGCACTATATGTGCAAGATAACCTATTTCTTACTTTTGTCGTTTTTGATTTTTATGTTTTGGGGGTTTTTATCTTTGTTGATTTCCTAATGTGAGATGGAAATTCTAAAAGACAAGTATGGATATAAATGTTCAAGGCAATGATGTCCTTTATATTGATTTCCAAAACTTCAAACTTTCAGAAAGGTTTTACAACATGCAATGATGAAATTAATTCCTAAAAGAAAATGAAAATGTGTCACTATTCTAATCAAACAAACAGTGAACTATTGATCATGAAACCATTATCCCTGTTGTTGTCTAAATACAAAAGAAACTGTACTCAAAGAAATCCAAAAATTGCAAGCAAAATAAAGCTAAAATCAAATTACATCAATTCATACTCTGACCCCTCGCCATTAGTCTCACTACGACTTTCAGAGGTAATCATAAACAACTTGAGCAATCTGATCTCTAATTTGCAGGAAAATAAACTAATATCAAATTACACACTCATACTTCAATCCCTCACCATTAGTCTCGCTATGGCTTTCGGAGGTAACTGAAAATGACATGAGCAATTCAATAACTAACTCGCAGAAAAATAAACTAATATCAAACTACACACTCATACTTCAATCCCTCACCATTAGTCTCGCTATGGCTTTTGGAGGTAACTGAAAATGACATGAGCAATTCAATATCTAAACTAACTAATAAATCCAACGAACAGAACTGAAATAAACAAAACAATGTTGGAATTAAAAACTAAGAAAAATAAACCAACAGAAAGATAAGATTGTTTCCATGTCATTAGTCATTGTAAAACTATGTGCGAATTCCTGGGTTGTCTACTGTAATCTGGAACGAAGACACTGATCAATTAACAACATTATAAAATCATGTAAAATTATGGACAGAAATAAAATGTGAATGCCATAAGCAATGCAATATATACACATGAATGATTATGGCATAAGGAACGTAAAGAAATAAAGCATGAAACTATACAACAATAAACAAAACCTCAGTGTGTACAGGGGCCCTCTGCACAACCTCGGGCAGTCAGCTATCAACCACGAATTGAGCTTATAAATAGAGTCTTCTCATGTATTCAAAATGCAGTCGTAACACAGAAATAAAGTCACGGCATAGTGGGCTCGTTAACAGTCAAAATTACATTACAAAAGCTAACTACTATGCGTATGAGAACGCATTATTTATAACAGAGGATAACATAACTACTTTCCTACAATCTGTGCTGATAAAAGACACGTGAACAAACATGTCCAGGAATCTAGCATTATGGTTGCCGTGAAGATTAAATCTATGGAGGGTGGCTGTTGGATTCGGCTTATGGAGCAGTCCATAGATGTTGATATGTCCCCTGAGATTTAGGAATGGCCACACAAGTCTTCACGTGGTGAAAAATGAAGTTCTGTCACTGTAGGACTCTTAGGTCGACCACCGCTTGACTACCTTTGACCACGACCTTCTTTGGTGAATTCGACTGAGCCAATAGGACTCGGTCCATATCCATGTCATTTCCAACTTGCCCATGTGGCTTGATTTGCCTGAAGACACCTGCAATATAGACTTTAACAAAACGGCTGTGGAAAGTTGAAGCAGCTGCGGAAAGTGACAAGATTTCGTAGCTCAATGAGCAAAAATCTAATTCAAACAGCAGACACAAAACATAGTTAAAAACCACTTTAAATGCTCCTTTATGATTAATATGCAATGATTTTGATGACTTAGGAGGTCCAGGTAAATGGAAAAAGTCTAGAAAGGTGTATAGGAAAGATGCAAGTTTGGGACTCAACATACCCCCACTGTGAAGGTGTTGCATGTCCCCATGCAACCAAAATTTTGATCACCCTCCTTCAATTCATATGATCTGATACCTCTGCCAGTACATCCAGTGCTCTTCTCTTTCTTGGTGCTGCTAACATCCTGGGCTTCTTCATCAAGCATCTGAATTTGAGATTAATCAGTGCTCTACTTATCTTCTTGCATTTCTTCTTCAATTTCCTGTTCTTTTTGTGCCGCAGTCCCAGATGTAACATAGTGTTGTCATGAATGATCTTGTCCAATCTGCTTTGCTCCTTTAATGCTTCATTTTCATTTTTTATATGTCTATTTAAAACCTCCAACTCAAAGACTTCTTGTTTCAATGATTGGACTAGAGCTTCTTGTGCTGTGTGACGCTGAGTGGATGAAGTGCTGGGGCCCATGGCTGTTCTTTCTAAGGATTCTATGTAATCATACACCTCTTGTTGCTTTGGATCTATCTCGGGTGTCGTTTTCCTTGGGCTGTCCCCAAAATGTTGTGAAGGAGAATTGACTTCAAAATCTGGCCGAAAAGGACTCGTGTCAACATCTTGAGGACTAGTTCCAACGTTTGGTTGAGAATGAGGTGGACTACGGCCAGCTGGAATTTGTTCAGGTGTTCCTCCTCCCAAATCAATAAAATGGGGTCCTTTTGTTTGTGCTTTCCTCCACTTTCCTTTAAACTTGGTGCTTCTTCTTACATGCCGTGGACTATTGTCTTTTTCCTTCTATTTTTCTTTTCCTTTCTTTTTGGCCATAGCTAACTGTTCCTGAAGGTGAACTAGTCTCTCAGACAATACTTGATGGTCTTCTTCTGAGGAAGGGGTTTGATGCACAACCTCAATGCTTCTTTTCTCTTTTGATTTTGTTGGCTTTTTATCCTCAGTCTTTTCCTTCCTCCTTTTAGACAATCTTTCTTCTCTACTAGTTCTTTCAACTGTGTTAGTAGGAGTGCTTTGAGTTTTATCACCTGTTCTCTTTCTTCTACTTCTTTTTAATGCACTGCCTTCAGGGATTTCTTGGGGTTCTTCAAAGAAATTTCTAATTAAAAACTGCTCCCAGGTGTCCTTTTTCCCTTTTAATTGTTTTTCTATCAAGATTTTCATGAGACCATGGTGATACAAATGTGGTTCTACGTCCCCCAGATGCTTTTGGACGGTTACAAACATCTTTTTCAAACTATTTAGTAAAAAGTATGGCAGATTGAGGGTTTCGTTGTCTAGGAAATTCATCAACAGTCGGGTATGATACATGTACATTGATCCAAAACGTCCCTCACAGGTGATAGACTTTTGAATAACCAACAGTAAACTGGCCCACTCTTCTTTTATAGCATGGACAGGAATTCCTTTTTTGAAAATGGTGACATCCATACCTGAATTACGTAGGATCACTCTCCAAGCTTCCTCGTCAATGCTCTTGTTCTTGAACCAACATTCACCTTCTTGAGGGAGTTCTGTAGCAGCTGCTATGGATGCTTCAGCCACTATAAATTTGAGGTCCCCAATTTTCACCTCCAGACAGTTAAAAGACCTCGCAAAAGCTTTTGTTACCTCCTTATTGTAGCCTTTAAACTTTTGAATTAACCGAAGCCATTTTGCCTTTTTCAATACGTCTTTGACTTGCGGGTATCCTTCCATAAATTTGGGTCCCTCTGGTTCTGCCCTCAACAATCAACCCATCCTTCCTTCTGTTCTTTAAAACTCGTCTACATGAGGAGGGTTTAGCGGAGGTAAGACGACTGAATTAGCGGAAATGAACAGGGTTTATGAAGGAGACCAGTGACTGTAAGCGGATATCAGAGAATAGGTACACAGAATGAAGCGGAACAGAGAACAGAATGGGGTGAAGGCTTATGTGAGCACGGTGGAAATGCAGTGAGGTCAATAGAACAGTAGGGGGAGTAAAGTGCATCTGGCAGTATTTAAAATTGAGTGGCTGCAGGGTAAACGCAAGCACGTTTATGAAACGACTGCGGATTTTGTGCGGCTGAGAGAAGCCGTAGTCAAATCAACCACATTCCATAATTACAGGTGGAATATCAAAGTATAGCCGAACACGAGTGAAGACCGGAGGCTTGATTATGAGGCCGTTTAAAAATGAATGCAAGGATTGTGGGGGAATCATATAGACATCATGGAACAGTTTTGGAGTTATCAACGCAATCATTGCATATAATGGAGCTATGGTTTATAACTATGTAAAAATGTGCTTGAATGCCATTTGAAATAAATTTCTACTCATACCTTGGAATTCTTGCCATTTTTCATTAGTCTTCAATCAGTTGTTCCTCATTGATGCTTTTGAATGCCTCATGTCTTCATAATATGTCCTCATACCTGCATTTGATTTCATGATTGTTAAACTAACATCTGACTGTAAATTTTTTGAAAAACAGAGTGGTGGCTGCAGAAACTGGTGTCAGTTGCGGAAACTGACACGGCAATTATTTGGGTGAATGGAGATGGATAGATGATAACTAACTGAATGAAAATGGTCATGAAAGAAAATTTTTATTGGTGAAATGAAACGAAATAGATGAAATGGAGTGAAATGAAATGAAGTGGAGTGGAATGAAATGGAATGAAGTGGAATGAAATGGAGTGGGTTGTCATAAAACTTGTGAAATGAGAGAGAAAGAGATTTTTTTTTTTTGGAATAGGGTGTTAGGTGTTCTTAATTTTCCTTATTGTAGCCTTTAAACTTTTGAATTAACCGAAGCCATTTTGCCTTTTTCAATACGTCTTTGACTTGCGGGTATCCTTCCATAAATTTGGGTCCCTCTGGTTCTGCCCTCAACAATCAACCCATCCTTCCTTCTGTTCTTTAAAACTCGTCTACGTGAGGAGGGTTTACCGGAGGTAAAACGACTGAATTAGCGGAAATGAACAGGGTTTATGAAGGAAACCAGTGACTGTAAGCGGATATCAGAGAATAGGTACACGGAATGAAGCGGAACAGAGAACAGAATGGGGTGAAGGCTTATGTGAGCACGGTGGAAATGCAGTGAGGTCAATAGAACAGTAGGGGGAGTAAAGTGCATCTGGCAGTATTTAAAATTGAGTGGCTGCAGGGTAGACGCAAGCACGTTTATGAAACGACTGCGGATTTTGTGCGGCTGAGAGAAGCCGTAGTCAAATCAACCACATTCCATAATTACAGGTGGAATATCAAAGTATAGTTGAACACGAGTGAAGACCAGAGGCTTGATTATGAGGCCGTTTAAAAATGAATGCAAGGATTGTGGGGGAATCGTATAGAGATCATGGAACAGTTTTGGAGTTATCAACGCAATCATTGCATATAATGGAGCTATGGTTTATAACTATGTAAAAATGTGCTTGAATGCCATTTGAAATAAATTTCTACTCATACCTTGGAATTCTTGCCATTTTTCATTAGTCTTCAATCAGTTGCTCCTCATTGATGCTTTTGAATGCCTCATGTCTTCATAATATGTCCTCATACCTGCATTTGATTTCATGATTGTTAAACTAACATCTGACTGTAAATTTTTTGAAAAACAGAGTGGTGGCTGCAGAAACTGCTTCTGGCTGCAGAAACTGGTGTCAGTTGCGGAAACTGACACAGCAATTATTTGGGTGAATGGAGATGGATAGATGATAACTAACTGAATGAAAATGGTCATGAAAGAAAATTTTTATTGGTGAAATGAAACGAAATAGATGAAATGGAGTGAAATGAAATGAAGTGGAGTGGAATGAAATGGAATGAAGTGGAATGAAATGGAGTGGGTTGTCATAAAACTTGTGAAATGAGAGAGAAAGAGATTTTTTTTTTTTGGAATAGGGTGTCAGGTGTTCCTAATTTTCACCCCACATTTTCTGTATAAGACTGCCAATCAGTGATTGGTTTTCAGGGTTATACAATATATATATATATATATATATATATATATATATATATATAATATATATATATATATATATATATATATATATATATATATATATATATATATATATATATATTATAGAAACTGAAAAGAACAAAGGTGAGGCTGGTGGAAAAGAAGGATTATTCTTCACCATCCTTATTGCAGAATTATCTTGAAACATTTTGACAAATTCTTCTTTTGAGAGTGGCTTATGATAGATCTTTAATCTGTGGCCATTCACAATAAGAGGAGTTTGAGATTCATCAATGGTCTTGATTCTTACCGCTCCATTGCTAAAGATCTTGTCAATCTCATATGGACCAAGCCAATGAGTCTGAAATTTTCCTTTAAAATCTTTAAACTTAGAATCAAATAGCAATGCCCAATCTCCTTCTTGAAACTTTTTCTCTTTGATGTATTTGTCATACCACTTAGCTCTTTGATATTGAACTAGACCAGTTCTTAGGATCGCCTCTTGTCTGATCTCATCTAGCTCATTCAACTGCTCCATTCTATGCTTTTGGGCTTCTGATAGATCTATCCCCAACTGAATTGTCATCTTGAAGGTTTTGACTTGGAACTCAATGGGGAGCAGAGCTTCTTTCCCATAAACAAGTTCATAGGGAGAATGTCCTGTTGTATTTCTCCATGTTGTTCTGTAGGCCCACAAAGCTTCAGGAAGCCTTTCTGCCCAATCTTTCCTGTGTAGATGAACAGTTTTGGTGATATTCTTTCAAGAACTTTGTTTGTAGACTCCACTTGACCATTTGCTTGTGGATGGTAAGGAGTAGATCTTCTATGCTTGATTTTGTATTCTTCCATCAGTTTCTCCACCAAGTTGGATGTGAATTGACTTTCCTGATTTGTCACAATTTCTCTTGGAACACCAAAGCGAGTAAAAATATCCTCATAAAGAAAATTAACAGTTGTTCAGTAGCAGACACTAATGCTTTGGCTTCCACCCATTTAGTAACATAATCAATACAAACCAATATATACTTCTTTTGCTTAGATGGTGGATTAATAGGTCCAATGAAATCTAAAGCCCATTTTTCAAAGGGTTCGATGAGTACCTGTGGTTGCAATGGCATTTCATTTGAAAGGGTAGGTTTCCCTACTCTTTGACAGCTGTCACACCTTTTGACATATTGTTTTGCATCTTTGAAGAGGGATGGCCAATGATATCCTAAAGAGAGGATTTTATAGGCTGTCCTTTTGTTAGCAAAGTGTCCACCGCATGGTTCATCATGACATGCTTTGAGAATATCAGGCATTTCATCTTCTCTAACACATCTTCTGATCACAAGCTCTGGCCCTGTTTTAAACTATTCGTTAGAAATCCATGAATATTTTGAACTCTCCTGAATAATTTTTCTTCTTTCACTAGGAAATAAATGTGGAGGCAGTTTCTTTGTAACCAAATAAATAGCTATATCTGCACACCAAGAAGTGTCTTAGTAGTTACTGCAAATAAGTATTCATCAGGGAACTTGTCCTCTACAGGAGAATCTTCTTTAGTATTCTGAATCCTAAACAAGAAATCAGCTACTGTATTTTGTTTCCCTAGTCTATCCAACACAGTAATATTGAATTCTTGTAAAAGTAACAGCCATCTTGTAACTCTGCCATTAGTAACAGGTTTGTTCATTAGATATCTAATCGCAGAATGATCAGTATGGATAAAAGTTTCATACCCTGTTATATAATGTCTAAACTTATTGATTGCATGAACAACAACTAAGAACTCTTTTTTAGTCACAATATAATTCAACTCAGTGGGAGTTAAATTTTACTGGTATAGTAAATGGCATAAGGAGCTAAATCCTTTTGACCCAACACAACCCCTAGAGCTGTATCTAAAGCATCTGTAGAAATATGGAAAGGAAGTTTCCAATTTGGTCCTCTAAAGATGGGTGCTTCAGATATTCTTGTTTTCAAAGTTTCAAATGTTGATTGACAATCAGGATCCCATTTGAATTCACAGTCTTTTGTAAGCAATTTGAAGAGTGGATATGTTATTTTAGTGAAGTTCTCTATAAATCTTCTATAGTACCCAGTAAATCCCAGAAAACTTCTGACATTTTTTTGACAATTTGGAATAGGCAACCTGGAGATGACTTCAAATTTCGATCTATCAACTTTAATCCCATCCTCTGAAATGTTATGTCCCAAAACAATACATTCAATAAACATCATAAAGCATTTTTCATGGCTTAATGAAAGGTTTGTTTCTTTACATCTTATAAGTACCTTTTCCAGATTCTCTAATGCTTCTTCAAACGAATTACCATAAACTGTAAAATCATCCATATAAACCTCTACACAATCATGGATTAGATTAGAAAAAATTCCTAGTATGCTCTTTCGAATGTTGCGGGTGCATTACATAACCCAAAAGGAAGCACTCGATAGGCAAAAGTCCCCCATGGACAGGTAAATGTGGTCTTATCTTGATCTTCAGGTGCTACCTGAATTTGATTATAGTCACTAAAACCATCCAAAAATGAAAACTACTTTTTGCCTGCTAATGTATCTAATACTTTATCAATAAAAGGCAAAGGAAAGTGATCCTTCAAAGTTGCTTTGTTCAATTCCCTGTAATCAATGCATACCCTCCATTTACTCTTCTTTTTAGGTACTATAACCAAAGGAGAAACCCATCGGCTATCTGAAATTGGATAAATGAAATTTACATTGAGTAGTTTTTGGAGCTCTTCTTTCACTATCTCCCTAAGGTTTGGATTCATCCTTCTCTGAGGTTCTCTGATTGGTCTACTGTTTTCCTCAATGTAGATGTGATGGATGCAAGTCTTAGGATCAATACCTTTCATATCAGTATAGTCCCATGCAAATGCAGTAGAATGTTTTTGCAAGACTTTGGTTAGTTCTTCTTGTTGTGACTTTTCCAAATTTTTGTTGATATTCAATGTTTTACCTAGAAAAATCTCAATGGCGGAACTACCGAACTCTTCCATAGAGTAAA
Organism: Pinus taeda; assembly: GCA_000404065.3. Classification (NCBI taxonomy): domain Eukaryota; kingdom Viridiplantae; phylum Streptophyta; class Pinopsida; order Pinales; family Pinaceae; genus Pinus; species Pinus taeda. The sequence goes on from APFE030513320.1 coordinate 49,776, forward strand.
GAGACATTTGTCTTGATGATAAATACTCAATGTCAGAATCTAACTGAAATTGTGTGGGGTCATATTCTGAAGATGTCTCAAAATTTTCTAATGTGTTCAGAATTTGACTATCCTCACTAATCTTAGAAATGGTGAAGACAAGTTGTATAGTGTCCTCATCGTCAACGCATTCGTTGTCTCCTACTTCTGTAATTGCTTTTGCTGGGGGATACAAATTGAATTTCTTTGTCGAACTAGCATCAGAAATATACATGTCCCCAGATCTACAACTAATGAAAGCATCAGCTATGGCTAGCCAAAGTCTTCCTAAGATAAGTGGATTCCCTCCTAGATTACTCTTGGGAGTCAAAATCATAAAATCTACTGGATATTCCCAAGAATCTAAGGAGACAGAAATATCTTTTAATACACCATCTGGTTTGATTATTGATCTATCTGCAAGCTGCAGTAAAGTAGGTGTAAAAAGAAGATTAGGAAGTTTAAGCTGTTCCATAGTCTGTCTACTCATAATGTTGATAGCAGCCCCTAAGTCAATCAAAGTATATGGGATTTCTACCCCATTTATATGTGTCTTGACAATTGGACTACCGGGATCTACATACTTCTGCATGGTAATTTTTCCCATCATGATATCTGCAATTTTTCCTACCAGGTGGATTCTTCTTGTGTCTCTTGGTTTCCTTCCTGATCTTTCGAGACTCAACTCCTTTATTGTTTTTGCTAGAATAGGAATCTCTCTAATGGCTTGTAGCAAGGGAATCTTGATACAGACATTCTTTAATTCATCTAGGAAATCATAGTCAGGCAACAAGATTTGTTTTTCCACCCCCCCATCAATTTGTAATCTTTCAGGGAAAGGAGGCGTGGATGAAGATGCAGGTTGCTCAACTATAGGAGTTGTGGGGGTTGACTCTTTTTCTTTTTCTTTTTGAGTGTTTGGGTTTTGAAGAGATGCTTCAAAACCTTTATTGATCTGAAGAGAATCTTCCTCAGAAGTACTTTGCTTTCGAGCATCTATAGAAGATTTTTCTAAAACTCTACCAGACCTGATTTGTACATCGTTGAGAGGAACAATCATATAGGTAGGAAATTGTAGTCCTTTTACTATGTAAGCATTCTGAGGATTTTTATTGTTAGGATTTGGCAATGACTGAGCTGGAAATTGATTTGTCTTTTGTTGGAATGGAAGCAAGAGTTAAGAATTTGGATTTTGTTGAGAAAGTTGTTGTTATTGTGGAAATGGCAATGAAAGTTGTGGGTTTTGATTTGGAAATTGTGAAGCTTGTTGGTTTTGAAAAGATGGAGGATATTGATAAAATTGAGCAAATCTCCCATAAAGATTTTGCATTCCTTGTGCCCATGATTGATATGGATTTTTAGCTTGGGGCCAAGGTTGTTGCCAAGGATTCCAATTTGGCGGGGGTTGAAAATTCATAGGGTTGTTAAACCCTTGGTTTTGTTGCCCCTGCCAAGGTCTTCTTGCAACAAAACAGAGAGATTCTACTGAATTTAGATCTTATTGAAAGACAGCTTTGAGCCCAAGAATTGAAGGACAATCCTTGGTCTCATGATTTTCTGAGCAAATTATACATGTTTCTACAACTTTTGCATCCAAGGGTCATTCCCTTAGAGCATGTTTCTTCCTACATTTCGGACAAAAGATGGCTAGAGCATCAGTTTCTGCTTGTTTTGAATTTTAAGGGTGTCTAGTTGTTCACTAAGGCTCCCTAAAATATCAGTTCTAAATTCATCAAGCATATTGTCAATTTCTGCCCTACTTACTGATCCAGTTGCAGATTTGTTTGCCCTGATCAGAAAAAGATCTCTAGGCCCCTTTACTGCTTTAGATTTTCCCCTTGAGAGATGGACACATAGTTCTGCTATGTCATGAAGTGGAAGTTGAGAAATGTTTCCCTTCCCCATCATGTTTAAAATATCTATCCATTCATCTCTAATGGCTTTCAATAAAAGGGATTTTAATGTTTCCTTATCTAAGTTGCTCATCTTTGCTCTCTTTAAGTTGTATTGAAATCTTTCAAGTAAATCCTCCAAGTTTTCATCTTCTTTTTGTACCATTTTGAATACCTCATCCTTGTGATTGGTGGGCATACAATAGTCCAGGTATCTATCCAAAAATGTTTGTTTCATATCATTCCAGGTCCTAATAGATTGGGTGACTAATCCCATGAACCATTTCAAAGTGGCTCCCTTCAATGTTGAAGGAAACAGTTTGAGTTTTAGTGAGTCTTCCATATAGTCATAGGTTCGGCACACGACTTCAAACTCAAACAGAATTGTTTCAGAATCCTCACTTCGCAATCCATAAAAGTTGGGGAGGACAAATGGTAAGATGTTTTTCATTGTTGTATGAGTTTCCTCATCAACTATAGGGAATCCAAACGAGTTGTCTCCTTCCCTATTTCTTCCATTATTGCCTCCACCTCCACCATTGTTGCCTCCATTATTTCCTCCTCCTCTACCTCTACCTCTACCTCCAAATCCATCTACTAATTCCTCTGTCATGATAGTTTCTTCAGAGTCCTCTGGTTCTTCGATCAAGGGAGGATGAGAGGGAATTTCTTCATTTTCTTCTTCAGGTAATTCTACTTCTTTAATTACAATATGCTCTCCTGTAGAAGTAAAGAAAGGGTCTTCTTCTAAATGAGATTTGGTAGATGGTGTAGGAGAATCTTCTAATTCAACTACTCCTTGAATTCCAGGAATCTTAAGGCTAGGGGTAGATGGTGGTGAATCTTGTCTATGCCGTGAAGAAGATGGAGTTGTGAAAATCGAACTCTTGGCTCTAGTTATAAACCTTCCCCTAGAATCTCTTGCTCTATGCATGTCATTTTTTTTATTTTTAAGTTGGGCTAATAATTCTCTTTCTGATCTTTCAGGTCACACTAGGTGCAAGAAAAGAGCATACTTAAGAAATTATTGAACCGATAACTCTCTTCTCTGATCTTCCAGATCACACTAGGTGCAAGAGGAGAGCATACTTCAAGAAGTTATCAATTTTTCCCTTCTTATTATTATTTTTTTTTTAAGAAATTAGCTACCTAGTTACACTTCCCCGGCAACGGCACCAAAATGTTTGGTCAATTTAGAGTGTCTTAAATTGCTGCATTTAATTGTCAATTCGGGATTCGTAAGCTGATGAAGTGCGACGCACTATATGTGCAAGATAACCTATTTCTTACTTTTGTCGTTTTTGATTTTTATGTTTTGGTGGTTTTTATCTTCGTTGATTTTGTAATGTGAGATGGAAATTCTAAGAGACAAGTATGGATATAAATGTTTAAGGCAATGATGTCCTTTATATTGATTTCCAAAACTTATAACTTCCAAAAAAGTTTTACAACATGCAATCATGAAATTAATTCCTAAAAGAAAACGAAAATGTGCCACTATTCTAATCAAACAAACAGTGAACTATTGACCATGGAACCATTATCCCTGTTGCTGCCTAAATACAAAAGAAACTGTACTCAAAGAAATCCAAAAATTGCAAGCAAAGTAAAGCTAAAATCAAATTACATCAATTCATGCTCTGACCCCTCGCCATTAGTCACGTTATGGATTTCGGAGGTAATCATAAACAACTTGAGCAATCTGATATCTAATTTGTAGGAAAATAAACTAATATCAAATTACACACTCATATACTTCAATCCCTCACCATTAGTCTCGCTATGGCTTTCGGAGGTAACTGAAAATGACATGAGCAATTCAACAACTAACTTGCAGAAAAATAAACTAATATCAAACTACACACTCATACTTCAATCCCTCACCATTAGTCTCGCTACGGCTTTCGGAGGTAATTGAAAATGACATGAGCAATTCAATATCTAAACTAACTAATAAAGCCAATGAACAGAACTGAAATAAACAAAACAGTGTTGGAGTTAAAAACTAAGAAAAATAAATCAACAAAAAGATAAAACTGTTTCCATGTCATTAGTCATTGTAAAACTATGTGCAAATGCCCGGCTGCCTATTGTAATCTGGAACAAAGACACTGATCAGTTAAAAACATTATAAAAGCATGTAAAATTATGGACAGAAATAAAACGTGAATACTATAAGCAATGCAATATATACACGTGAATGATTATGGCATAAGGAATGTAAAGAAATAAAGCATGAAAATATACAACAATAAACAAAACCTCGATGTGTACAGGGGTCCTCTGCACAACCTCGGGCAGTCAGCTATCAACCACGAATTGAGTTTATAAACAGAGTCTTCTCATGTATTCAAAATGCAATCATGACATAGAAATAAAGTCACGAAACAGTGGGCTCATTAACAGTCAAAATTATACTACAAAAGCTAGCTACTATGCATATGAGAACACATTATTTATAACAGAGGATGACATAACTACTTTTCTACAATCTGCGCTGATAAGAGACACGTGAACAACCACGTCCAGGAATCTAGCATTATGGCTACCGTGAAGATTAAATCTTTGGAGGGTGGCTGTTGGATTCGGCTTATGGAGCAGTCCACAGATGTTGATATGTCCCCTGAGATTTAAGAACGGCCACGCAAGTCTTCACGTGGTGAAAAACGGAGTTTTGTCACCGTAGGACTCTTAGGTTGGCCACCGCTTGACTACCTTTGACCACAGTCTTCTTTGGTGAATTCGACTAAGCCAATAGGACTCGGTCCATATCCATGTCATTTCCAACTTGCCCATGTGGCTTGATTTGCCTGAAGACACCTGCAATATAGACTTTAACAAATGGCTGCGGAAAGTTGAAGCCACTGCGGAAAGTGACAAGATTCCGCAGCTCAATGAGCAAAAATCTAATTCAAACAACAGACACAAAACATAGTTAAAAACCACTTTAAATGCTCTTTTATGATTAATATGCAATGATGTTGATGACTTTGGAGGTCCAGGTAAATGGAAAAAGTCTAGAAAGGTGTATAAAAAAGATGCAAGTTTGGGACTCAACAAGGACTTGGGAGTACGACTCAAACAACGAAGGAAGAGAAGTTAATTGACTTGGTTGCAAAAGCGAGGAAGAAGGAAGGAAGTGGGAGATCAATCTCACGGATCCTGAAGCACTTGGCAAAGACATCTTCTACTGAAGATCTTCACAATGGAGTCGCAGATGAAGGGAGTTCGAATACTTCTTCAGAGGCCGGTATTGGAGAAGATTATGCAGGTAGAGATCCCGCTGGCATAGTGGAGTTTTGCAAGTATGCTATGGGCATATATGACTTTCAGTTGACGAAAGACAAGCTTGAGAAGCTTGGGTGTACATGTGAGGAGATTAAGGCTGTGCATAGATACTTGAGGACACAGTACCAATCTAATACATGGGTGGATGAGAGTCAGGAAGGAAACTTCCTAGCCTTCCTCTCTCGATAGACAACCTTGGAGATGGGTTGGTGCAGGGACCTTAGTTGAAAGGCGCTGCACCACCTTGACAAGGGGCCTTGGAGGAGGCTTCCTCAGGATGATATGGTTGGGTGACCGAGTTCACTAGACCGATTTGCAGACTTGGATGCGGATGACCGATTGTTGTGATGGGTCTACCTAGTTGGACAACATGGGAAACTTGTGTCATGGACATCAGGTTGGAGACATGGAGCATGGTAGTTGCTGAGTCCCAAACTTGCATCTTCCCTATACACCTTTTTAGCCTTTTTTCTAGTTACCTAAACTTCCAAGCTGTCAAATCATTGCATATTAGTTTAAAAAGAGCATATAAAATGGTTTCCTAACTATGTCTTGTGACTGCTGTTTGATTTAGATTTTTGCTCAGTTAGCTGCGGAATCTTGTCACTTTCCGCAACCTTTTTGTTGAAGTCTATGTTACAGGTGTCTACTGGAGAATTCTGCCACATGGGCAAGTTGCAAATGATGTGGACATGGAATGTGTCCCCTTGGTTCAGCCGAATCACTCATAGAGGACCGTGGTCAAAGACAGTCAAGCGATGGTCAACCTAAGAGTTTTACGGTGGCAGAACTCTGTTTTTCACAACATGAAGACTTGCGTGGCAAATTTCTAAATCTCAAGAGGCGTGCTAACATGTGTGGACTGCTCCGTGAACCAAATCTAACAGCCACCCTCCTTGGATTTAATTTTCACGGCTACCATATTGCTAGATTTCCGGACATAGTTATTCACGTGTCTGTTTATCAGCGCCAATTTAAGGAAGTAGTTGTGTCATTTCCTGTTATAAATAAAGCATTCTCATACGCATATTACCTAGCTTTTTGTATGTAAGTTTGACTGTTTTATGAGCCACTCTGCCGTGACTTAATCCTTACGTTATCACTGCGTTTTAATACATGAGAAGACACTGTTTTTAAGCTCAATCCGTCGTTGATTTCTGATTGGCCGAGGTTGCAGAGGGCCCCTGTACACCAAGGTTCTGTAATTACTGTATAGTTTCATGCTTTCTTCATTTACGTTCCTAATGCCATAATCATTTGCTTGTATATATTACACTGCTTATGGTATTCATGTTGATTGCTGTCCATAGTTTCTTTTATTCTTTCTAATGACTGGTAACTGATCAGTATCTTTATTTCAAGGTTTAATAGACAGCCCGGGCAAGTGCACATAGCTTTTTAATGACTAATGACATGATGGAATTATCTTGTCCTTCCACTGATTTATTTTCTTAGTTTTAATTCCAGCACTATTTATTTCTTTCAGTTTTGTTTTGTTCATTTACTTTTCTACAAGATAGATATTAGACTACTCATGTCATTTTCAGTTACCTCCTATAGCCAGAGCGAGTCGAATGGTGAGGGATTGAAGTACGAATGCGTAATTTGATATTAGTTTTTTTTTTTTGCAAGTTAGTGATTAGATTACTCATGTCATTTTCAGTTACCTCCTATAGCCAGAGCGAGTCAAATGGTGAGGGATTGAAGTATGAATGCGTAATTTGATCTTAGTTTCATTTTATGCAATTTAGATATCAGATTACTCAATGTGTTTATGATTACCTCCTATAGCCAGAGCGAGTCGAATGGTGAGGGGTCAAAATATGAGTTGATGTAATATGATTTAGTTTACTTTGGTTACAGTTTTTGAATTACTTTGAGTTCAGTTTTCTTTTTATACAGCAGCAAGGATACTGGGTTTCATAGTCACTAGCTCACTGTTTGGTTTAATTAGAATTTAGGTACATTTTTATTTTCTCTTAGTAATTGATTTCATCATTGCAAGTTTGAAAACCTTTTTGAAAACTTTGAAGTTTGGAAATTATTTTAAAGGTCACCATTGCCTTGAACACTTATATCCATACTTGATTTTTAGAATTGCTATCTCACATTAGGGTATCAACAAGAAGATAAACCCAAAAACAAACCAAAAATCGAAAACGACAAAGAAGTAAGAAATCGGTTATCTTGCATATATAGTGCACTTCACTTCAGCAGTTTATGACTCCCGGATTGACAATTTATATAGCAATTTAGGACACACTAAATTGACCAAACATTTTGGCGCCTTTGCCGAGGAAGTGAAACTAGGTAGCCAATTTCAAAAAAAAATAAAAAAAAATTCAAGGAAGGTAAAAATTGATGACTTCTCAAAGTATGCTCTCCTCTTGCACCTAGTGTGACCTGGAGGATCAGAAAAGAGAGTTATTGGTTCAGTAATTTCTTGAGTATGCTCTCTTCTTGCACCTAGAGTGATCTGGAAGATCAGAAAGAGAATTATTAGCCCCACTTGAAGAAAAATAAAAGAATGGCATGCATAGAGCAAGAGATTCTAGGGGAAGGTTTATAACTAGGGCCAGGAGTTCGATTTTTACAACTCTATCTACTTCAAGGTATAGACAAGATACACCTCCATCATCTCCAACTCACACTCCTAGCCTTAGGATTCCTGGAATTCAAGAGGCAGTAGCTGAATTATGAGACTCTCCCACACTATCCACCGAATCTGAGTTAGAAAAATACCATTTCTTTACTTCTACAGGAAAACACATTGTAATCGAGGAAGTAGAATCACCTGAAGAAGAGGAGAGAGAAATTCCTCCTCGTTCGCCATTAGTAGAAGAACCAAAGGACTCTGAAATCTCTTAGAAAACTATCATGACAGAGGAAGTAGTAAACGGATTTGGAGGAGGTAGAGGTAGAGGTAGAGGAGGAGGAAACAATGGAAGAGGTAGAGGTAACAACGGGGGAAATAGGGATGGAAATAACTCATTTGGATTTCCTATAGTTGATGAGGAATCTCGAACAACAATGAAAAACATCTCACCATCTGTCCTCCTAAACTTTTATGGGTTGCGAAGTGAGGATCCTGAAACATTTCTATTTGAGTTTGAAGTCGTGTGTCGAACTTATGATTATATGGAAGACTCTCAAAAACTCAAATTGTTTCCTTCAACATTGAAGGGAGCTGCTCTAAAATGGTTCATGGAATTAGTCATTCAATCTATTAGGACTTGGAATGATATGAAACAAACATTTTTGGATAGATACCTAGACTATTGTATGCCCACCAATCATAAGGATGAGGTATTCAAAATGGTGCAAAAAGAAGATGAAAACTTGGAGGATTTACTTGAAAGATTTCAATACAACCTGAAAAGTGCAAAAATGAATAACCTAGATGAGGAAACCCTTGAAAGCCCTTCTATTAAAAGCCATTAGAGATGAATGGATAGATATTTTGGAACATGAAGGGGAAAGGAGATATATCTCAACTTCCACTTCATGATATAGCAGAACTATGTGTCCATCTCTCAAGGGGAAAATCTAAAACTGGAAAAGGGCCTAGAGATCCTTCTCTCATTAGGGCAAACAAATCTGCAACTGGATCAGTAAGTAGGGCTGAGATTGGCAACATGCTTGATGAGTTCAAAACTGATATTTTAGGGAGTCTTAGTGAACAACTAGACACACTTAAGATACAAAACAAGCAGAAAGCAGAAGCTGAAGCTTTGGCCATCTTTTGTCCAAAATGTAGGAAGAAACATGCTCTAAGGAAATGCCCCTTGGATGCAAAAGTTGTAGAAACATGTATGATTTGTTCAGAAAATCATGAGACCAAGGATTGTCCTTCAATTCCTGGGCTCAAAGCTCTCTTTCAAGAAGACCCAAATTCAATTGAGTCTCTCTGTTTTGTTTCAAGGAGACCTTGGCAGGGGCAACAAAATCAAGGGTTTTCAAACTTCAACCCACCAATTGGATCCTTGGCACAACTTTGGTCCCACCTCATAATCATTTCAATCATGGGTACAAGGTATGCAAAATCTTTTATGGGAGATTTGCTCAATTTATCAATATCCTCCATCTTTTCAGATTAACAAGCTCCACAACTTCCAAATCAAATCCAAACTTTCATTGGCATTTCCACAACCACAACAACCTTCTCAAGAATCCAAATTCCCAACTCTTGCTTCCATTCCAACAAAAGACAAATCAACTACCTTCCCAGCCATTGCCAAATCCCAAAAATAAAAACCCTCAAAATGCTTACATGGTAGAAGGACAACAATTTCCTACCTATATGATTGTTCCTCTCAATGATGTACAACTCAGATCTAGTAGAGTTTTAGACAAGCCTTCTATAGATGCTCAAAAGCAAAGCATTTCTGAAGAAGATTCTCTTGAAGCCAATAAAGGTTTTGAAGCATCTCTTCAAAACCCAAGCACTCAAAAAGAAACCGAAAAAAGAGTCAACCCCCACAACTCTTATAGTTGACCAACCTGCATCTTCATCCACACCTCCTTTTCCTGAAAGATTACAAATTGATAAAGGAGTGGAAAAACAAACCTTGTTCCCTGACTATGATTTTCTAGATGAATTAAAAAATGTCTGTATCAAGATTCCCTTGTTACAAGCCATTACAGAGATTCCTATTCTAGCAAAAACAATAAAGGAGTTGAGTCTCAAAAGACCAGAAAGGAAACCAAGAGATACAAGAAGAATCCACCTGGTAAGAAAAATTGCAGATATCATGATGGGAAAAATTATCATGCAGAAGTATGCAGATCTCGGTAGTCCAATTGTCAAAACACATATCAATGGGGTAGAAATTTCAAATATTTTGATTGATTTAGGGGCTGCTATCAAAATTATGAGTAGACAGACTATGGAACAGCTAAAACTTCCTAATCTTCTTTTTACACCTATTCTACTGCAACTTGCAGATCGATCAATTATCAAACCAGATGGTGTATTAGAAGACATTTCGGTCTCCTTAGATTCTTGGGAATATCCAGTGCATTTCATGATTTTAACTCCCAAGAGTAATCTAGGAGGGCACCCACTCATCTTAGGAAGACCTTGGCTAGCCACAGTTGATGCTTCTATCAGTTGTAGATCTGGGGATATGTATATTTCTGATGGTAATTCGACAAAGAAATTCAATCTGTATCCTCTAGCAAGAGAAATTACAGAAGTAGAAGATAATAAATGGGTCGATGATGAGGACACTATACAACCTGTCTTTACCATTTCTGAAATCAGTGAAGATAGTCAAATTCTGAACACATTAGAAAACTTTGAAACATCTTCAGAATATGACCACACACAATTGCAGTTAGATTCTGACATTGAATATCTATCATCTAGACAAATGTCTCTTTACTCTATAGAAGAGTTTGGTAGTTCCGCCACTGAGATCTTTCCAGGTAAAACATTGAATATCAACAAAAACTTGGAAAAATCACAACAGGAAGAGCTAACCAAAATCTTTCAAAACCATTCTATTGCATTTGCATGGGAGTATACTGATATGAAAGGTATTGACCCTAAGACTTGCATTCATCACATCTACATCGAAGAAAACAGTAGACCAATCAGACAACCTCAGAGAAGGATGAATCCAAACCTTAGGGAGATAGTGAAAGAAGAGCTCCAAAAACTACTCAATGTAAACTTCATTTATCCAATTTCAGATAGCCGATGGGTTTCTCCTTTGGTTATAGTACCTAAAAAGAATGGTAAATGGAGGGTATACATTGATTACAGGGAATTGAACAAAGCAACCTTGAAGGATCACTTCCCTTTACCCTTTATCGATCAGGTATTAAAAACTTTAGCCGGCAGAAAGTACTTTTCATTTCTGGATGGTTTTAGTGGCTATAATGAAATTCAGGTAGCACCCCTGAAGATCAAGATAAGACCACATTCACATGTCCATGGGGAACGTTTGCTTACCGAGTGCTTCCTTTTGATTATGTAATGCACCCGCAACATTTCAAAGGGCAGTACTAGGTATCTTTTCTGATCTAATCCATGATTGTGTAGAGGTCTACATGGATGATTTTACATTTTATGGTGATTCATTTGAAGAGGCATTAGAAAATTTAGAAAAGGTCCTTATTAGATGTAAAGAAACAAATATTTCCTTAAGTCATGACAAATGCTTTATGATGTTTACTGAGGGGATTGTTTTAGGACATCATATTTTGGGATATGGAATTAAAGTTGATAGATCAAAAGTTGAAGTCATCTCCAAGTTGCCTATTCCAAATTGTCAAAAAGATGTTAGAAGTTTTCTTGGATTTACTGGATACTATAGAAGATTTATTGAAAAACTTCACCAAATGATGCTCCACTCTTCAAATTACTTACAAAAGACTGTGAATTCAATTGGAATCCTGATTGTCAATCTGCATTTTGAACTTTTGAAAAAACAAGAATATCTGAAGCACACATTTTGAGAGGCCAAATTTGGAAACTTCCTTTCCATTATTTCCACCGATGCTTTCCAGATTACGCTTCTAGGGTCCTGTGTTGGGTCAAAAGGATTGTAAATTCCTTTATTTGCCATTTTTACTACACCCAGTAAAAATTTTGACTCCCATCGACGTTAAACTATATTGCTTGACTGAAAAAGAATTCTTAGTTGTTGTTCATGCAAATCAATAAGTTTTGACATTTATATAACAAGCTATTAAACTTTTTTCCATTACTGATCATTTTGCATTAGATATCTAATGAACACCTGTTACTAATTGGCAGAGTTACAAGATGATTTACTTTTACAAGAAATTCAATATTATTGTGACTGGTTAGACCAGTGGAAACAAGATACTGTAGCTGATTTCTTGTCTAGAATTCCAAAATACTAATGAAGATTCTCATGTAGAAGGATAAGTTTCCAGATGAGTATTTATTTGCCAATAACTTTACTAGACTCTTGTATGCAGATATTGCTAACTATTTGTAACAGGAGCTACCTCCACATTTATTTCCTAGTGAAAAAAGAAGAATTATTCAGGAGAGTTCGAATTATTCATGGATTTCTAATGAATTGTTTAAAACAGGGCTAGATTGTGTGATCAGAAGATGTGTTCGGAAAGATGAAATTCCTGATATCCTTAAGGCATGTCATGATGAACCATGCGGTGGAAACTTTGCTGACAAAAGGACGGCCTATAAAATCCTTTCTTTAGGGTATTATTGGCCTTCCCTTTTCAAAGATGCAAAACAGTATGTCAGAAGGTGTGACAGCTGCCAAAGAGTTGGGAGACCGACTCTTTCAAATGAAATGCCATTACAACCACAGGTACTCATCGAACCCTTTGAAAAATGGGCTTTAGATTTCATTGGACCTATTAATCCACCATCTAAGCAAAAGAAGTATATATTGGTATGCACTGATTATGTTCCTAAATGGGTAGAAGCCAAAGCATTATCTGTTGCTACTGAAAATTCAGTTGTTAGCTTTCTTTATGAGGATATTTTTACTCGCTTTGGTGTTCCAAGAGAAATTGTGACAGATCAAGGAAGACAATTTACATCTAACTTGATGGAGAAGCTGATGGAAGAATACAAAATCAAGCATAGAAAATCTACTCCTTACCATCCGCAAGCAAATGGCCAAGTGGAGTCTACAAACAAAGTTCTTGAGAGCATCATCACCAAAACTATTCATCTACACAGAAGAGATTGGGCAAAAAGGCTTCCTGGAGCCTTATGGGCCTACAGAACTACATGGAGGAATACAACATGACATTCTCCCTATGAACTTGTTTATGGGAAAGAAGTCCTACTCCCCATTGAGTTTCAAGTCAAGACTTTCAAGATGGCAGTCCAGTTGGGGATGAATCTATCAAAAGCCCAAAAGCACAGAATGGAGCATCTGAATGAGCTAGATGAGATCAGACAAGAAGAAATTTTAAGGACTGATCTAGTTCAATATCAAAGAGCTAAGTGGCATGACAGATACATCAAAGAGAAAAAGTTTCAAGAGGGAGATTGGGCGCTACTATTTGATTCCAAGTTCAAAGACTTCAAAGGTAAATTTCAGACCCATTGGCTTGGGCCATATGAAATTGACAAAGTCTTTAACAATGGAGCAGTAAGAATCAAGACCATTGATGAATTTCAAATTCCTCTTATTGTGAATGGCCACCGATTGAAAATTTATCATAAGCCACTCTCAAAAGAGGAATTTTTCAAGATGTTCCAAGAGAATTCTACAATAAGGCTGGTGGAGAAGAATCCTTCTTCCCCACCAGCCTAGCCTTTGTTTC
>APFE030513320.1:68185-97056 GCA_000404065.3 Pinus taeda
GAAATATGAATGAGTAGTTAAATCTTAGTTTCCTTTTATGCAATTTAATTTCTTGCAATTTAGATATCATAATACTCAACTTGTTTATGATTACTTCCTATAGCCGGACTAAGTCAAAAGGTGAAGGGTCAGAGTATGGGTTGAAGTAGTGTGATTTAGTTTGCTTTTCTTTCAGTCTTTGAGTTGCTTTAAGTTTAGATTTTATTTTCTTTTTCATACAGTTGTAAAGATACAGGGCCATTGTCACCAGTTCATTGTTTTGGTGCATTTACTTCTTTTTTAGAATTGATTTCATTACAGTCAGTTTGGAAACTTTATTTTTGAGAACTTTTAAGTTTGGAAAATCATTATAGAAATCACCATCCACACTTCATTTTCAATTTTTCCATCTCACACTAGGGAATCCATAGAAGATAAAGCCAAAAACAAACTAAAAACTCAAAAACGACAAAAGACTAAGGAAAAGGTTATCTTGCACATATAGTGCACTTCACTTCATCAGTTTACGACTCTCGGATTGACATTTTAAATAACAATTTAGGACATACTAAATTGACCAAACATGGTCCATGCACAAAATTTTGCTGCAAAGGTGTCTATACTGGTTGTTGTGCAATCGTTTCTTGGGCTCGCTGATCTCTCTGCCTTATTCTATATTGTGGTTGTTGCTGGCCACGGAAGTTAGGATTTCTAACTTGTGGCTACAGTTTGTCAAGTTTCACTCTTTCAAGCATCTGCTCTACCTTCCGAAGTAGCTGATCTACCGAGGAAGATTCCTCCTTTGCAGTGACTTTCTTCTCTGCCTTTGCTCTAGCTCTCTTGGTCAGCAGATTTGCTTCAACGTTGACCGCTATCTTCTACATGTATTCCATTGTGGTCGGTTCTCTTTCTCTCAATTGATAAGCCATGTCAGCATCAAAACCATCCGAGAACTTCAACATGGCTAGTCCCACAGGTGGCCTTAGATTATCTGGAATTTCATTATAAACTGTATTGAATCTAGTGCAATAATCTTGGACCAACTCACCAGCGTTTCTTTTGATTTGCTCATATTCAGCCAAAATTTGAAGAGGATTGTTTTTCACTTCCCAATGGTTCAAACATTGTCTTTGTAAGTTAGCCAAGGTAGCGATACGAGCAGCCAGCAAACCTCTGAACCATTTCCTCATTTCACCTGCAAATGTCTGTACAGAAAGTCTCATTGCCAAATTCTCCACATCAATCTCATGCAGTTCATAGAAATCTGCCATTCTGTCCACATGTTGCTGAGCAGTAATGCCATTAGGGGTGCCATCAAAAAATGGGATTTTTCTTTGGTAATCAGCGGGCATATCATCTAAAACTTGAGGCAAAACGAGAGGTACAAAATGGGCAGCCATCACTCTTGGTGGATTTGTCCTCGGAGGTGTTGGTGGAGTGTGCACAATTTTTAAGGGGCTAGCAATTGGAGTTTCAAGCTAAGCTACTATGTAGTTATCGATAGAATGGTTAGCCCTTTCCGTCTCCAAGTCTACAAGAAACTGTGGATTGTGGACAATAGAGTCAACCGCTCTTTTGGACTTGGTTTCGAACAACGATAATTCAAACTGTTCATCAAACTCTAGCTCTTCAATATACTCAAAAATGTTCGGGCATGAATGGGATTTGAGCACAGGCGATATAGAGCTTTCTTGACGACGAATTCTTGAAATCAAATTGGGATTTTCGTAGATGTGCGGAGGGTCGGGATCTGGATTAGCTCTGGTGTATCTTCTAGAAGCCAGCGTGCTATTGAGAAAAATCAAAGGACACAACCAACTTTACTCAGCCTATCAAATCCTAAACTTCTCATCCGGAAGCTTAGAATTATTAAGAAGCAAGGGGATTGATTTGTCCCCAGCGGAGTCACCACTATGTTATCACCTAAATCCGCCTTAAGCTGAAAAAAGGCAAAATTCAGGGTAACCACAAACCACGCTTAGTCCGATAGCTAGCCCTACCAAAACAGGAGAGGGCTCTCTCTGAGTCACACTCAGTGAATAGATAAATGAAAAATCCTGAGATGACTTACAGTGAACTATTTATCTTAGGCTAGTAAGTGAATATGGACACAAGAAATGATTTTTATGAATGACTCTGTTTTCTGGGATGGTATGGGACCAATGGACCTCAATGAATAGAGAACTTAATACAAAGGCATGGATTACTTCGTGAGGAAAGATAGGCGGAAAAGCCTAGCAATTCAGTTTAAGATAGTGTGGAATGGAGAGATTGATTAAGAAGGTGAAAAGGGCATGGACAACATGAATCCTTTTCAACAGAAGAATGAACACTGAACATGAAATTTTCCCACAGGCAGAGCAATAAAATTGAATTCTACCTTAGCTAACTTAGAAAATTTCACTAGAAACGAATATGAAATGAACTATGAAACATAAAAAGATACATATGAAACATAAGAGACACATTTTCTACACTCACAACAACATGAATCTCATGAAACAGAGCCACTGCCTTTTATTAATCCTCTGTAAAAATATACAATGCAGAAACAGAGTTTCTTCCCACAATCTCCCAGAAGTTACAAGCCAACCAACCCTTTGCAAATGGTTTGCATACAATATATAGAATGTTCCATTAAGAGATAGAACGCCCAAGGGTTGGGGAGTTACTCGAATCATTACAAAATGAAGGTGGAGAGCTAAACATCAGCTACAGGTGCAGCACCACAAACATGACAAATGGCTTGGGTGACCCTTTGCCTTCCTTTTCCACTTGGATAAATGCCCATCTAGAGTGAAAATACTTTTAAAACCGCCTTAGGTGCCGAAAAAATGAAGTGTAGATGAGGGGGCCACTTATGAAAATTCGGGAAGCGAAATTTCGCGAAACAGAGGCATTTTGGGCCTTTTTTCCTATATGCGTTGCGCCCTTTTCTGTATGTGTCACGCCACTTTGAGGCCAGTTTTTAGGCACTTGCAGGAGTCCAAAATGTGCCCAAGTGTGCTCGTTGGAAATCCTATCCTGTTTACTTTCCAAATATTCATTCTCCCAAGACTACTTCCTATGTGTCAAAATAGGGGCAGTGAGGCCATTTTTTGGGTGTTTTTGACCTCCTGGAGACTCAAATCATGCCCAAATTTCTTGCCTAAGTGCCAGTAGTTGTTATTTTTCCTACTGAATCCAAAATGCAAACCATTTCTCATTTTTAGCTCCCAGTCCTACCGGCATGGCGCGTATAGAGAAAAAACCTATGTTTGTGCCAAAAAATTCCCATGTGACCAAAATTGTCCCAAATTTCTTGAAATTTGGGCTGGAGGTTCTCTAAGAGGCACTATGTTGGGCCACAGAAGCTTCAGCCAAGATTCAAAGCTGATCTTGCTCTTTTTCCTCTTTTGTTGCTCTTCTCAGTTTGGCCTTCAAGCTCCTTATTCGGGCCTTTGCGCTCATGTTCTGTGCCCTGCAATGACAAGCCATCCTCCTCAATATGGTTTTGTCCCTATTGGCCTTCTCCAGCAGTCTCTCCAAGTGTAGATTGACCCACTCTAACCAAGACTCACGGTCATTGTTGATTTCTTGCTCCAAGGTAGTGAGCTCGATCCTCCTCTGCTAGGCAACTTGTCGATTCTCACGGATGCTTTGCAGCTCCATGATTGCCTGCTGGTCCTCAAGCTGCTTGTTCCTCTGCTCCAGATACTTGATGATCCATCTGACCCTCTCCACATTGAGTATCAAGTCTTGGATCTTCAAGTCCTACTCCTGAATGGTCATCCTAAGTTTGGCATTTTTCTTCCTCTGCCTCGTCATCCTGAATGAGGATGACATCGGTCTCCTGCACACTTGATGGCCCCTCATCATGCACGGGCTTCTTGCCCTTGTCTAGTACCTGTGTAGTCGATGCCGGAAGCGAGGCCCCTTCCATCCTGGGTGGAGATAACACTCGCTTTGCTGCTGCAAACAAGTGCCTACTACCTCTATGATATGTAACAAAAACTAGCATGGTAGTGGTCTCATGGTGCTCATGCTGATGAGAAGGACCACCCAACTCCTGCTCTGGATTTGATAGTACCTGTGATGTGCTGAAGAAATCACGTGAAATGAAGTCCTCCCAAGCAATGCCCTGCAATCCCAACTGATGATCTACCAAAATCCGGATAAGAGAAAAGTGAAACGCATTGTTAAGCTGCTGCTGAGGGGTCTTATGCAGCATGAAGGTGTTCATCCTCTCTATGTTTCTGCATATGAAAAATGGGAGTTTCATCATCCTCACCCTGGTAAAGTGCATGAGCAACCAGATGTGATAGGCATATAGTCGAGAGAACCTCCCCTCACAGCTGAAATATTTCATGATCAATCTCATGAGTGGAGCATACTCATCTTTCAAGTATCTGAAGGGAAAGACTCTTGTGAGCTCATTCAAGAATCTGGCCTTGATGTAAGGCTCATAGTGTTTCCTATCCACCTTCTTCTTCTTATGCCACTATTCTCCAACATTTGGTATACCTATTGCCACTGATATAGCTTCAGGTTTCAATGTGAAAGTGACCCCAGCCAAGATAGACTGACCTCCGTGTAGATGAAGCACAAATAAATGGACCAACTCATGATGAACTCCAACATTTGCCACCCTTTGAAAAAATTCAAAACATGATAGGTGCTGGAAGCATGACATGGAAAGAGGGCATGCTTGTAACTCGGTGAGGGTAGTGGGTACATCCCTGACATGTTTGCCACTCTTGTGGTGTCTCCTGGGATCCTGCTCTTCTGAGGATGAGTCACTCTGTGTCTCCATCTCATACTCAGATGAATGTTGTGATGTCATGACTGCAATGTGGACTGTGATTAGCCTGCCCTTTTGATGATGGTGTGAGGTTGGGTGCCTTTGTAATATCTGTTACCAAGGGGAACAATGAAACAGGGAGTATTAGGAAGGGAGTGATGAAATGGGGATAGGGGTTACAGGGAGAAATTTGTTAGGGATATGGGAGGAGTTTGGGTATTTTGATGGGGTAGGGTTTGGGGTTTTTTGTTGACCAAATAGTGGAGGGATAGGGGAGAGGATTTGGTAGTAATTTAGGGCAGGGATTTTAGGAAAAATGAGAGAGGGAGGATGGGAAAAATGATAGGTGAGGGTAAAAAGGTGAGTGGGGTGAAACCTTGGCACTAACAAGACATTTTAACAACCTTAGCCATCAATTTCTTGGTGATTTCTTATGGTTGACTTTATGCATTTTGGTGACATTCAAACATCTCAATAAACACCCTATCATTGACAAAATTTGATGACCAAGTGATTTTAAAGAGCCTACCTCTCAATTTGATAGGCTTCACCAAAATTTGGGAGTGTTTGGGCACTTGTTTTGGCCCTTGTCTGTATGAGCCGCGTGCAAAGCCCAATGCGTTATGCCCTGGGTATGCATCACGCCCTTAGAAAAATTAAACTGTGGGCAGGCTGCGTGTGCGCTGCGCCCTCTGTGTGCACCGCGCTCCTGGGTATATGCGCCACGCCCTCTACAATCACCTCCAGCTCACTCAAACGCTCACCAATGCACATTCACACCTTTACAATGCTTCTCCAAGGCTTGTAATAGCACAATGCCTTTAGTTTTGATAAAAAAATTGTATATAAAGCCTTAGAAGAGATGGGTTTAATTTTTGCCTCTTCAAAAACCAATTTTTCTAATGTTATGTTTTGCACTTTTTTCATTGACTTTAAAACACACTGATTTTCACTTTCCCTTTGAAATTTTAGCTCAAATGATGAAATTTTTGGCACTATTTGCAGGGATTGCATGATAGGACATTTGGCCATGGAAACCATGACTACATCTGAAAAAATCAACTAACGACTTTTTTTTTTTAATTTTTTCATAAATGACACTGTTTGACTTTTCTTCAAAACAGAGTTTTGAAGAAGAGTCGAAGTCTATCCGCATGATGATGAAGCTCTCTGAACCATAAATGTGTAAGGGCCTCACTCTGGCCTGCATGGCTTTACTGGACATGTTCAAAGACCAAATTGATGAATTCCTAGACCTAGACCTCGAAATGACGTTTGTCTTTTAAAGGACCAGACCTTAACTGTCATGGACTTTGATGATTATTGACAAAAGCCCTGAGCCAGCAGGAGCCAGACATGAGGGGGAATGACTATCATGACCTTATCCATCAAATTATGGCATGCCCCTAGCAAAATTTAACTGGGATAATGGAGCGGGACACCTAAACATGAAATGCATACAGAGTTTTGATCTCTGACGGAGGACTGACTAGACCGACTCTAACAGTTAGAAGGAGGAGGTAAATTCAAGATAGCCTCAACCTTCAATGGATCAACATGAATGCCTTCCTTTGAAATTATAAATCCTAGCAATCAACCATATTGTACACAAAAAACACACTTATGTGGATTCAAGCGAATATTGTAAAAGCCACATCTGATAAAAATTGCTCTCAAATGCATTGGATGGTCTTCCCGTCTCAGTAAATGAGCTAGAAAGTCATCCAAATAATGTTGCACAATATGCTTGATATTGTGAAATGCATAAGACATAGCCCATTGAAAATATGTACCTGCATTTTGTAAACAAAATGGGTGTTTTCGATAGGAAAACATTCCCCATGGGAAAATGAATGTAGTTTTATGTTGATCAGCTAGGAGTATGTTGATTTGATTGTAGTCAAAAAATCCATCCATAAATGAAAATATTTCATTTTTGGCACATTCTTCAATGATTTGATCGATATAGGGAGTAGGATAATTGTCTTTTGGACAAGCCTTATTGATGTCCCTATAGTTGACACATACTCTAATGGTTCCATGTTTCTTATTAACAGGCACGATATTGGATACATAATTAGTTTAGGGAACCGGGTAGATGAAACCTGCCTCAAACAGTTTCTTGACCTCACCTTTAATCACAGCAGTTTTTCTTGGATGCACCAAATGTAATCGTTGTCTAACAGGCTTGGAATTCAGGTAATTCTTGATTTCATGTATTATAATGCTTGGATCAATTCCTGGAATTTCATCATAGGATCATGCAAAAATCTCACAGAATTCTCAAAATAGGGACTTATATGTTCGAATTTCTTCGATTGAGCACAAAGCATATATGTGACTATTTTCAACAATCCTTATTTTAACTGAGATGTCAATGGAAATGTTCACAAATATATTCCCCAAATTCCTTTCAAATTCAGATTGAAATATTAAAATGCATGATTCTAGACTATTTACTATCTCAGGTGAAAATATATTCAAAAAATCATTCTCAATTTTGTCAGGGCTAGGTAGAAATGATTAATGTTGATGTTGATTGTTCCATGGGATTTTGTCTGAAGTCATAACTTCCATTATACTTTTGTCAGTTGGAAACGTATGATTGAAAGAATCATAGAATGAAATTGGTTCTAACGAAGGCAAAGGAGAATAATCTTCATTGATCATATCCACTCGAACAATATCTGTAGATTTTTGGTTAGAAATCGATTGTACTACTTGATAATCCAATTCAAAAGGGCTCAAAGGCATCTCACTACCATAGGAGGATCACTCAGACCCTAAAGGCTTTATCCATGGATTAGGAGATTATATAGTGCTTGATGTAATCATGTTTACCTCAGCAAAATTAGAAGGAAAATTAGGTGGAGGCATCGCAAAGGTTCCCGTCAATGATGAGTCTTTGAGTACTAACCCCAATATCTTCATAAGGAGAATTCATTTTTCAGACAAAAGGTATGCTACCTGCAGAGTTAGGGTTTGAAGTGTAGTAAGACAACTGGTCTACTTTAACAAATTTTCCCTTATGAGGAAATTGTATCATTCGAAGCAGTGACAAGACCACTGTTGATATAGCATAGGTCCAACTTCAACCAAGAAAAAGGTTGTAATCTAGCTGAGCATCCACAACCTAAACTTCGATTGCGGTCGTTTTTCCCTCTAGCTCTATAGGAAAATAATTCAAGATCCCATATGGATGAAAATATCTTCCATCAAATTATTTCAGAGTGGTAGGCGATTGATTAATGGTTGGAGAACCTAAATCTTTCCAACAAGAAATCGACACAATGCGCATAGAAGCTCCTTCATCAACAATTGTATGAAATACTCATCTAGTTTTAACAAAAAATGGAATTTGAATTGCCAGTTGATGAGGGAGTCTCGAAATATGACTCTCAAGATAAAAGATAATTAAGTTAGAATCCTACAGATAAATAGCTCCTATGGCTGAAAATAAAAGCTTTCGCTGTGCCAGGTATGTTTGCAATACTTCCTGAGCTAACATTGCGCAAGGAGACGTAGTCAGATCTTCAACAATGATGTAATTTTGTGCAGCTCTAGCATACGGGTTAAAAGTTGATTTCTGAAGAACACCTTTGGGAGGTGGTTGGATCATCATATCCAGATTTGGCTTCTCAATCTATAATGGTTTAGAAGGATAAGGAGGAACTGAATTGGAAGTTTAACTAGACAAACTAACTTCATTTCCATTTTCAACAAGATGTTTAGACCCGTAATCTTTGGATCTTGTAGCTACCAAAAATTCTTGCGAAGACATCATCAGGCTATCTTATGATGTGGAAGAGGAAGATGTGTTATGAGAAACCATTTTGATGTCTTGAGAAGGTAATGGATCCTTCCAAACAGTAGGATTTGGAGAACCTTTAATGAATTTAGAAACAACGGCTTGATGTGGGAATTCCTTTGTATAGTGATCCTCATTGCAAATAAGGCAAGGATGGCAATGTTTTCGTTTCTCTTCAATAGACTCAGTTTTAACAAGTTTCTCCTTTAGAGTAGAATTTTTCTTCGATTTACCTTTCCCCTTCTTCTTATTTCCGATTGATTTCATCTTGGCAGTAGATGATTATACAACATTGATCTCGGAAATAGTTTCTGGAGGAAGGCTTTTCAATGGTGTATTTTGTATGGCCAAAATCTGAGTATTTTTAGAATTTTTCTTTTTCCCCTTACACTCTTGGCTAACAGAACCTATAATGCCATCACCAGCATTAGATCCTGATCCTATAGGAGATGTAATAATGGTTTCTCTCATAGGGCGTGGTAAATTCTGGATTTTTTCGTACAAAGTGCCAGATTGAGTGTAGACCAAGTCTAAGTACTGGGCACGAGAAATTACTTGCTCTCCCATGACGACACCTCCCTTGACAAAATCTTCCATGATAACGGGAAGAAGAGACTTTGTAAACCATTCAGTGAAAATTTGATCTGGAATGAAAACTTTGACTAAGAGATGTCTACGTCTCCATTCAAGGATATGATCGAAGATGTGAGTTGAATTCAATTGTTTTAAAGAAGTCAATATTTTGGTACCAGTATCATAATGGATTGGTATCTGAAAGTGGGATAAAATTGTTGTTGTTGGGGAGTTAAAGTTATGGAAAGAGGCATGAGGTAGATAAATGTACCATTTAGCTACTGAACCAGTTAAATTTTGTTGGAAGAGGCGTAGACGGATGGAATCATCGATTAAATAATTTGATGCACACCAAAGGTGATATGTCATCACATGATTAGATGGATCCTCTCTTGAATTCCCTCCTAATTTAAGTATGTCACTTGATAACTTGGTAGGAATCATCGGCCAAAAAGGATAGTAATAAATAGGATCATTAGTTAAACGAGATAAATCTAGTAGATCTAGTGTTGCAATAAATGGTAATTGTCAGCTAGGATCTTGCGGTAAAGTTTAATAACCTTGAGGGTTAATACCAACCCCTAGAGGCGTATATCTAGGATATCCTAGAATAGCCTAAGCAATTGGAATTGGAATTTCACCAGGGTAACCAGGGTGAACCATACCAGGTTGAGGTTAAACAGGGACTTGATAAGTATTATCATGGTACGTTTGACTCTGGAAAGGTTAAGCTTGACCCATTTGACCTAAGTAATATTTCCCCTTGTTGGGCATGGAATACCCCCGAGGCATTTTTTGGGGCTTAAAGCCCAAGTTTTGACCAAGTCCTTTGTAAAAGCTCTGCGAATTGAGGGTGCAGAGCTTGAAATTATAATAGAGTCACAGGGTTGTCTGCCATTGTTTTTGTAATGTAATGTTGGCTTGATAGACCTACCCATGGTCCGCAGACCATGGTATTGTATAAACAGAGCAAGGCTCTAAGCGTAGCAAGAATAAGGATGATGATTCTAAGAGATTGAGTCAAAGTGTAAAGTGTGTCTTTGGGTCGTAGAGTAGGAGAAGGCTCTACAGCTGAGTGTGCAAAGGCCTAGTAGTCCGCAACTGAGTGTGCGGACCCCTGCAGCTGAGTGTGCTGTGCGGGTCAAGTCTGTAACTGTTGGAAGAATTAATAAAGAGAAGCTTACCATATTTCTATGTATCTTTTCATGTTTTAAATTATGATTGGGTATAAATTGCAAGTGTACTATTTATTTGCTGCGTGAACTCATATGAATGTGTTGTATAAATAACTATAACGTAAGTCATCCATTTATGCGAGGATAATTGATTGGCATAGGAAGATAAGTAGGATCTCAATTGCGACTTAGGGGAATCGCACAAAGCAATGCTCCAGCAGTGTGGAAGCCCCTCAGCCCCTGGTTAGGTTTGCGCTAATCTAAAAATGGGGCTCTTAGGCTTCTTGTCTAATTTACAAGAACCTATCCCACTTCCAAAGCTTTAAATTTTCCCAATTCTTATTAATTAACCAATGCGAAATTGAGAATATGCTTGACAATATAGTGGATGCTTATGCTTGTGTTAAACTAATTATATACTTTAAAAATATGCTATTTTAGCTTATATGTAAATGTGCTTGGACTGATATATAAATGCATATAACAGTAAATAATGCAGTAGTAAAAAAAAACACATAAGACAGCAGTTTAATTTGGAGTTCACCAAAACTATTGGGCTACATCTCCTTGATCTCTAGTCAACTCAATTAGGCTCTATGGGATTATGGTATAAGTCCTTTTTACAAGCTCTTGGCTCAATTCCTATTGTTTTACACAGAAACTGTGGGTTCAAACACCATTTTATTCCCTAGCTCTTGAAGCTCTCAGCTTTTTGGCCCTTGGCTCTGGCTCTGGCTCTTCGGCTCTAGCTCTAGCTCTGGCTCTTCGGCTCTGGCTCTGGCTCTGGCTCTTAGCTCTGGCTCTGGCTTTGGCTCTGGCTCTTCGGTTCTCGCTTTTTGGCCCTCTACAACCTTCAGCTCTCTAGCTTTTCACTTGAACTTCAAGTGACCCCAAAGGCTCCCTCAGCTGCCTGCGCAGTAGCTCTGCTTTCTGCGCTGCTTATTTTTTTTCTGCCTTTTCACGCTTCTCTCTTACGCCTTAGCTTCCTACTTTGGCTTTTCTTTCAACAATGACTCCAACAACAATTTCCAACCCCTGTGATTCAGCTCTCAGGCTTTCCTTAAAGAATTTCTGGCTTTTTGGTTTCCTCAGTCGTTCCTCTATCAACCGTGATCATGAGGAATCATTCCTCTTCCCATCTCTGCCTCTTCATGCTTCAAAATTCATCCCTGTTGCAGAAACACCTGCCTGCAGTGTGGCACAGGGAATGATGGTTGTTTTCCCATGGAAAATGAACCGGCGGCCTCCTTTCAAGCAGAAATCCACAAAATACTGTGTTTCAGGCTTGAAATGGAAATACACAGGAAAAGCACTATCGGGCGTTAAATTCAGACGTGAAAGTCCATTAAATCGCCCCTAAAATCCCTATCGAGTCTGCCTTCCATTGCATATCGCCATCGCTTTGGCAGCATGGCCAATAGCCAAAAATCCATTAAACAGGAAATACAAAGGAAAATCTGAATTCCCAGATTTGAAACCTTATGGAATCAAGCTTTTAATCCCCACCAGGTCCAGTCCCCTTTGCCTTGTGGTATCGCCGATTGCGATCCGCTGATTTCGGTGATCACACCATTGCATCTGATCTAAAAATGGGGCTCTTAGGCTTCTTGTCTAATTTACAAGAACCTCTCCCACTTCCAAAGCTTTAAATTTTCCCAAGTCTTATTGATTAACCAATGCAGAATTGAGAATATGCTTGACAATATAGTGGATGCTTATGCTTGTGTTAAACTAATTATATACTTTAAAAATCTGTTGTTTTAGCTGATATGTAAATGTGATTAGATTGATATATAAATGCATATAACAGTAAACAATGTAGTAGTAAAAACAAACACATACGACAATAGTTTAATTTGGAGTTCGCCCAAAACTCTTGGGCGTCTCCTTGA
Organism: Pinus taeda; assembly: GCA_000404065.3. Classification (NCBI taxonomy): domain Eukaryota; kingdom Viridiplantae; phylum Streptophyta; class Pinopsida; order Pinales; family Pinaceae; genus Pinus; species Pinus taeda. Next base: position 80,393 of record APFE030513320.1, read on the forward strand.
GCTCTAGTCAACTTGACTAGGCTCTCTGGGATTATGGTATAAGTCCTTTTTACAAGCTCTTGGCTCAACTCCTAGTATTTTACACAAAAATAGTGGGTTCAGATAGCATTTTATTCCCTTTCTCTTGAAGCTCTTGACTTTCTGGCCCTTGTCTCTCGCTCTGGCTCTTCGGCTATGGCTCTACCTCTTGGCTTTAGCTCTTGGCTTTGACTCTTGGCTCTGGCTCTGGCTCTCTGGATCTAGCTTTGGCTCTATCTTTGGCTCTGGCTTTTCAACTGTGGCTTTTTGGCCCTCTGCAACCTTCATCTCTCTAGATTTTCACTTGAACTTCAAGTGACCCCAAGGCTCCCTCAGCTGCCTATGCAATAGCTCTGCTTTCTGCACTGCTTGTTTTGTTGCTGCCTTTTCGCGTTGCTCTCTTACGCCTTAGCTTCCTGCTTTGGCTTTTCTTTCAACAATGACTCCAACAACAACTGCCAACCCATGCGATTCATCTCTCAGGATTTCTTTAAGGCATTTCTGGCTTTTTAGCTTCCTCAGTCGTTCCTCTGTCAACCGTGATCATGAGGAATCATTCCTCTTCCCAACTCTACCTCTTCGCGCTTCAAAATGCATCCCTATTGCAAAAACGCTCACTTGTAGCATGGCACAGGGAATGATGGTTGTTTTCCCATGGAAAATGAATGAGCGGCCTCCTTTCATGTAGAATTCCACGAAATACTGTGTTTCAGGCTTGAAATGGAAATACACAGGAAAAGCACTATCGGGCACAAAATCCGGACGTGAAACTCCATTAAACTTCCCCTAAAATCCCTATTGGGTCCACCTTCCATCGCATATCGCAATCGCTTTGGCGGCATGGCCAATGGCCAAAAATCCATTAAACTGGAAATACGAAGGAAAATATGAATTCCCAGATTTGAAACCTTATGGAATCAGGCTTTTAAACCCCATTGAGTCAGGTCCCAATTGTAATCGCAAGTCGCACGGCCCAGGGTCCTTTCCTTTTGGGATTGCTGATAGGGATCCACCGATATTGGCGATCACAGCCGCACTATCGCATCGGCCTGGGGCCTTTTCCTTGTGGTATCGCTAATTGTGATCCGTTGATTTCTGTGATTGCACCATCGCATCGGCCCGGGACCTTTGCCTTTTGTATACACTTCCTACCTCTGATCTGACCCGTTGATTCAATCATCAAAGATTGTTGATTGATGGTGCCTTCTGACCGACTTTAAGTCCTCCTCCGATGTGATTTTCTTCATAAAGCCTTTTATGCTATTTTTAGAAGATTTGCCTCTTTTTCCAAAGAAATTGGGTGTCTTCTGCATGCAATAACTTCTGCATCTGAAGTCCATTTTCACCCATTCAAGTTACATTGGGTTCAGAATGAGGAGATCTCTCCAATGAGACTATTTCCAAGAGTGGTCTGCGATTTTCATTTTCCTCTAATTTACAAAGGGTTTGTGCCATTTGGCACCTTTTACCTCTTATATGAAGTCTTTTAGACTGAGAGGGTCATCCAGTATCCATTTTTGGATCATGCACGAAGGCAATTATTTCAAGACGCAAAGACCATGGAAGTGTGCAAAGCAACCTACGCGAAGGGACTAATAGTTGGATTGAATCAAACCTTCAGACATCTCAAGGGTGCGGAAACCTAGTTCCAACACCCCCCCATACTACTTCAAGTGAGACCTCAATCTGCGCCCCACCGACTGTTGCCGAAAGGGCCATTAGTATAGGGATTTGTTTGACTAATTAACTTTGAACCTAGGTTAGGCCGCAACAAGCCAACAAATGGTTCCATTGCTGGGATCGGGATCTGCATAGAGATATCTGATGTCATATCACTGGAATCTCACAAAGAAAGGAATTGAAGATTGGTTGGATAGAAAGATTCACGAGTTCACGACGCAAGAAATCAGGAATCCACGACTATCAAAGGAAGAGTGGTTAGGCTATTACTTATATACAGAGATCCACGAAATTTTCTTCACATATTTCCCCACCAAGCTATATGAGTGGATCACAAAGCTAGTAGATAACCAAGGAAGGTGCAAACTCGACAGATCTATTGTGTGGACTCCAGAATTGGTGTGCAGATTGGAAGCATTGGAGGATAAGATCGTGCACGTTGTTGATCACTGGGTTGATCGAATTATAGGAGGATTCATCACCGAGTTCGTGGTAGATGCTTCAATCAGCTATAGTGAGGCAAAATGACGCTTCCTCAAAGGACCGTGAGGTAAGTACATTAAATCTTTGAACACTTGGATTAAAATGCTACTGTGTGAAAAATGGATTATGCGAATAAATTGATGTTTGGAGCTACGCGAAGTGGAAGAATCTATAGAAATGAAGGTAATACAAAACTAGAAACTAGCCCCTTGATTTCACCTTCGCGAGGGGATGAGGAAGAGATTGCACAGGTCTCACCAAGAAGTGCGATCAATTTGATAAGGAAAAGGATTCTGCACATACCACCCCTTCCCACACCACTGCCAGTTTCACCGTCTTCACCCCCATCTTCGCCCATACCACCTCGGCCACCACCACGAAGCAATATGGCCAGCACAATAAAGTGTTCAAAGGGGTAGCAAATGAGGATCTGACCCAGTTTTGGTTCATGATAAAAGTTGTATGGGAAGCACAGGGAGTCATGGACGACAGTATAAAGAAGGCAACATTGGTCAGTGCTTTGCAGGATCGCACACTGACCTGGTACATTAAGCATTCCAATGATAATCCAAATGCGGGCATCACAGATATCCAAGCTACGCTAAACAAAGAAATTAGTAGGCCAAAGTCAGAGGTGCAGTTGATCATTGGGTTTAAGGAAATCACAATGCTACCAAGTGAGACCCCTTGGGAGCTAGATCAGAGACTAAAGTGCACAATTCACGAAGTTAACATGACGTTGACAGATGGACAACACTGCGAATGGTTTGTAGCATCGTTAACGCTGCATCTAAGGAATGTGTTGTCACAATAGAGGCTAACAACTCAGGCTGAGGCTTTGGAGATCACGATGAGATTGCATAAGACCCTGATACAAGATCCCAACCTAGGAGTTCAACAGATTTGCGTGCAATTGAAAAACTTGTGCCTTGAGATGCAAAGTTTGAAACAAGACAGGATAGCTCACCCAAAAGTGCGCAATAAGGTATGGTGCATAAAGTGCAAGGGCCAAGGACATGACAAGGACCACTACTCGGTGTTCACAAATTACCTCGCAGGAGGAGGGCCAATTCCATTGAGACCGGAGGCACAAGCAGGACTGAGCATGGCACCTGCACTATGGTGCGTGATTTGTCAGATAGGAGGAAAGCATGCTATAGATAACCGCCATTTATTGCAAAAGTACGCACAGAATTCACAGCAGTTGTTCTGTAATTTCTATAGATCAGTGGGACATGATGAGTGCACCTGTAGAAGTTATGAGTTGATGATGGACCGGACTTCTACCTACAAATTTCAGGCTGAAACGTGGCCCCTTGACCAGAATGCAGGGATGGCGTGAACTAGATTTCAAGGGCGCGGACAAGGCCAAGGTGGAGGAGGACCATGAAGAGGTCATGGACAGCTGATATGTTACAATTGCGAAGGGCCAGGACATTATGCCCGTGATTGTACAAATCCAATGTGGCCATCATGTTTGTATTGTACATTGTTTGATCACGAGGCAGAGGATTGTCCCACTCAGAACCTGCAAATGATGAGGTCTAAGCCATGCGAGGAAGACCCTAATGTGAATATTGTGCTCCAAAGTGGAATTACGACAGGGGATGACAAAGGCAGGCAACCTAAGGAAAGTACTTGGGTTCACGAGGCTCCAACGAAGGAACTAGAGTTTGATTTGGAGCGTGCTAGGGAAGCCTTCATGGAAGCCAAGAGGAGCTTCGTTGATGCCTCCACTTCAGGAAGTAAAGACAAACCTGAGCTAGAAATGGACCCATCAATGCTCACAACGTTCCTAGAAACATGCATGAAGCTGCTGCACGACAGCGAGGCTATAAAGGGACTACAAGAACTCATAAATAGATGCACTGGGGCCATGCAAGGAGAACTGCGCGTATTCTAGAAGCTCGGAAAGCACACGACGCAAACGGGGAGGGAGATGAGATTGACCGCACAAATTGGGGAATATGAGATGGACCAAGTGATTCTGGATCTAGAATCGGACGTGAATGTCTTGCCAAAGCAAACATGGGAGCGCATGGGAAGGCCTACACTACAATGGTCTCCTATCCAATTATGAATGTCGAACCAGCAAAAGATCCTACCTATGGGGATATTGCAGCGAATCACAGTAGATATCGAAGGAGAAAGCACACTAGCAGATTTCGAAGTGATAGAGATTGTTGATGATGGCAATCCCTACCCCGTGCTATTAGGAATAGATTGGGCCATTGACATGAATGAAGTGATAAATCTGAAGAAGCACAAGATGATTTTTGAGAAAAAAATCTTTGCGTGTGGTTGTACTGTTGGACTCTGCAGAAAGATCATGCTACACGGAGCTGGTGCATGACTACGACAGCGATGATGACTTGGACTACATCTACAAGATAACTGCATGAGAGCAAGACTAGGTGAATCCAACCGCAGATGGATGAATCTCATGGGAGTGCGAAAGCTCCTGCACATCAGATTTGGATGAGGAAATATAACGATGGCAGAACCGGTTACACGAGGTAACCACACTGAACTGTAACATGATGACAAGATCATCGTGTTGCATATCAACGGAGGTAAGGGAGCTGCCTACGTATGATGGGTTAAGTGAGGTGGATGACTTCCTAAGAAAATTTGAAAGAGGTGTCGAAACAGCAAAATTTTGAAGCTTTGAAATAGGTACTATGTGCTACGCCCACAAGGTCGTGCGGTACGCACCAAAGAAGTTTTGAGGACTCGCGTGAATGCAGAAGGATGATGCACATGCAGTTTCAAAAGACTCAAATGCAATTAGCAGACAAGATTTCTGGACGAAACAGTCTGTGTGCCTACTTATCCAGATGGATGCACGGATATGGTGTGAAACTTGCACGGATGCACACAATCTTCGCGTTAGGCGACATGGTCAATAAGCAGGTGCGGGCAAGGCAATGGCATGAACAACCCTTCCGGTCGGAACCAAGAAGTATAGAAAGGCCAAGCGCGCAGAAGGTTATTGACATAGAAGCCTTTAACAAAGTGTGTGAAGCACTGAACAAGGTCCACAATGCTAAGCGGACTAACTGGGACCTACGCGTACCAGCAGTTCTATGGGCTTATAAGACTGTGCGCAAGAACCCGACGGTGAAGTCACCGCCGAGGCTAGAGTATGAAGTGAACATTGTAATCCCCATAAAGCATGAAACACCTATTTCGTGCATGGCATCACCGATAGATACGACGGTTCGCGGAACCTTGGAAGAAGAAATCCAACAGGGAAATTTTAGGCTCCAAGAACTTGAGAAAGAAAGGGTGCGATTAAGGAAGAAAAGCGCTCTGGTAGAAGCGGAAGTCAAAAAGTTGGAGGACGAGATAAAGGAATATTTTCTCGATAAGAAGACCCGGGTGATAACACAGGGTGCACATAATCACGCTGACAAGTTTCAGGACTGTCGTCGCGAATTGATCAGTCTGATGTCGTGGCTTGGACCGCACATTACTAAGTGAATCAACCACAGTGGCACGTTGCAGATGATAAAGCGCGCGACGTCGCCAATAATAATAAAAGGTGGGTATTTTCCAGGAAAAGTGATGGATGACCGGATGAAACCATATACTGGTGGTGCGACCACCTGACTAGCCAAGGGAAGTACAGTATTATCACTCCAGGAAGTTGAAAGGAGGCATGGGACTATAAACTATTCTTCCCGGGAGCTGCTCGATGTTGTAGCTGCATGCAAAAGCAAAGAGTAACAAGGTCCGCATCCGCACAAGGGGGGTTGCGTTGCCGCGCGAGTTGGCTAGAAATTGGCCGTTGAAGTCACTATCCATGATATGATGCTCGACTTGAGACCAAATGGAGCGGACGGCATACATTTAAGACACGATTTATGGGCAAGATTTGGGAAAATCTACCGCCAAGAAAGAATTAATGAACTAGATTTGGGGGGAATGGTCGAATTCAAATTCAAAAGGCAATATAAATTACAAAGGGCTGCCCAACAAACCACACTTGGTCATTTGTGAATTGAGCAGTTGTATACCCCGCGTAGCCTAAGCAGAGCCTTGTTTGACCTATGAAGAGCATTGATTGAGCCCCTGAGTACGCGAGCAATAGATTTCTGGTCGGAAACGATGACAACATCTGAGGAAGTTATGGAAATCATAGAGATGACCGTCGAAGAGGCCCCGCAGGCCCTAACTGTGGGAAAAGCCCATGAAGGCACCAGGATTGTGGCTGAAATCCCTAAATCACCATGCACACCAATACCAAAGAAAGACAAATAGGCAATGGTTCTCGTACATGTGTCTCCGCGAAACCCGATGCACACCAGGCTGACAATGGAGGACAAGGGGAAATTCGTTAACATAGAAATCGACAAGGAGGAGGAAGACTTGGAGGACCTTATCATTGAAGAAGACAAGGTTGAAGGCATGGAGGAGGAAACTGATCCTACGCACCCTCCAAATACCGCAAAAGGGGAAGGCTAAAGTTCCCAAGGATCTTGACGAGAGAAAGAGCTCTCTCCAGACCCCACTCCTCCTAGACAACATCGTTTTTTAGGGCACGCACCTAGGATAGATGCCTAGCTTAAAAATTGAATATTGGGACCTCGCTGACCATGAGAAGTTCCCTCACCTAGAGACCACGCAGCTCATGAAGCCTAAGTAGAACACTGCGGCGGGGTTTACCGAATTAGAGCCACAAAAGTGGTTGCGTAGAGTGGAAAAGGCAGGGCTACTAAACCTGCTTTGGGTGCCGCATTTCCACGACACCCCAATAACAATTTTCTCATCAGGCAGTTACTCTGCCTGGTGCATGGTGGGTGTTTGTGGTTGGAGGATCCCATCCCCATCACAGAACACTTGATTCACCGCATCACCCAACTACCATGCAAAGGAGAGGACCCTGCAGATATCTCGGAGGGTAAAAGTAGTGACTTGGCCATCACGGAGGCCATGAAGAAGAATTATAAAGTGGAAAAGAAGAAGAGGGGCTATGCCATATCCAGCATCAATGACAAAGCAGTAATATTGGCGACCCAAATACTCACAGGTAAGGTTAAGCGCAAATGTCGTGCGGACGAGGTACCTGCGCCAGTGGTAGCATTTGCTGAGTAGTGCGTGGAGGAGGTCCAGTTTAACTGGTCCAAGTTCCTCTACAAGGAATTCTTGGAGAATCACCGCAAGGCTCAAGAACAAGGTGTTAGCACCTAAATCCGCCTTAGGCTGAAGGAAGGCAAAATTCAGGGTAACCAAAAACCACGCTCAATCTGGTAGCTAGCCCTACCGGAATAGGAGAGGGCTCTCTCTGAGCCACGCTTAGCGAATAATTAAATCAAATGGTCTAAGATGACTTACAGTGAAATATTGATCTTAGGCTAGTAAGTAAATATGGATACAAGAAGCAATTTTTTATGAATGGCTGAGTTTCTGGGATGGCATGGGACCAACGAACAGCAATGAACAGAGAATTTAATACAAAGGCACAGATTACTTCGTGAGGCAAGACAGGTGGAAAGTCTAGCAATTTAGTTTGAAATAACGCGGAATGGAGAGATTGCTTAAGAGGGTGAAAAGGGCATAAGTACATGAATCCTTTTCAACAGAAGAAGGAACACTGAACATGAAATTTTCCCACAGGCAGAGCAATAAAAATGAATTCTACCTTATCTAACTTAGAAAATTTCATTGGACATGAATATGAAATGAACTGTAAAACATAACAAAATACATATGAAACATAAGAGACACATTTTCTACACTCACAACCACATGAATCTCATGAAACAGAGCTGCTGCCTTTCATTAATCCTCTGTCAAAATATACAATGAAGAAATAGAGTTTCTTTCCCACAATCTCCCAGAAATTACAAGCCAACAGACCATTTTCAAATGGTTTACATACAATAAATAGAACATGCCATGAGGAGATAGAACGCCCAAGAGTTGGGGAGTTTCTCAAATCATTACAAAATGGACATGGAAAGCCAACCATTAGCTACAGGTGTAGCGTTACAAAAATGACAAATGGCTTTGAGTGACCTTTTTCCTTCCTTTTCCACTTGGATAGAAGCCAAACTCTTTAAAATTTGCCTTAGTTGCTGAAAAAAGTGAAGTGTATATGGGCGGGCCCACTTGGAGAAAGTCGCGAATCGAAATTTTCCGAAACGAAGGTCAATTTGGCCTTTTTCCCTATATGTGCTGCGCCACTTTGGAGGCTATTTTGAGGCACCTGTAGGAGTCAAAAATGTGCTCAAGTGTGCTTGTTGGAAATCCTGGCTTGTCTACTTTCCAACCCAAGTGGAATTTCTAAATTTGGTGCTCATTTACCCCTCCAAATCTTCATTCTCCCAAGACTGCTTCCTGTGTGTCAAAATAGGGGCAGAGAGGTCATTTTTTGGGTGTTTTTGGCTTCCTGGAGACTCAAATCATGCCCAAATTTCTTGTCCAAGCACTAGTAGTTGTGATTTTACATGCTGAATCCAAAAATGCAAGCCATTTCCAATTTGGAGCTCCCAATCCTAAGCGTCGCGCCAGTGGCACGGCGCATAGGGAGAAAAAACCTATGTTGTGACCAAAAAATTGCCATGTGACCAAAATGGCCCCAAATTTCTTGAAATTTGGGTTGGAGGTTCTCTAAGAGGCACTATACTGGGCCACAGAGGTTTTAGCCAAGATTCGAAGCTGATCTTTCTCTTTTTGCCTCTTTTGCCTCTTTGTTGCTTTGCTCAATTTTGCCTTCAAGCTCCTTATCTGAGCCTTTGCACTCATGTTCCGTGCCCTATAATGATAAACCATCCTCCTCAGTATGGTTTTGTCTCTGTCAGCCTTCTCCAATAGTCTCTCAAGGTGGATGTTGATCCGCTCGAGCCAAGACTCACGGTCATTATTAATCTCTTGCTCCAAGGTAGTGAGCTCGACCTCCTTTGTTGGGCAGCTTGTCGATTCTCACGGATGCTTTGCAGCTCCATGATCTCATGGTGGTCCTCAAGTTGTTTGTTCCTCTGCTCCAAATACTTGATGATCCATTTGGCCCTCTCCAAATTGAGTGACAAGTCTTGGATCTCCATGTTCTGCTCCTGAATGGTCATCCTAAGTTTGGCACTCTCCACATCTACATCATCATCCTAAATGAGGATTGAAGTCGGCCTCATGTTCACCTGATGGCCCCTCGTCATGCATGGGCCTCTTGCCCTTGTCCTATACCTATGTCGTCGATGCCGGAAGCGAGGCCCCTTCCACCCCGGGTGGAGATAACACTCGCTTTGCTGTTGCAAACAAGTGTCTATTGCCTCTCTGATATGTAATGAATACTGGCATAGTAGTGGTCTCATGGCACTCATACTGATGAGAAGGACCACCTATCTCATGCTCTACCTCTGATAGTACCTGTGAAGTACTGAAGAGGTCACGGGAGATGAAGTCCTCCCAAGAAATGCCCTGCAATCCCAACTGATGATCCACCAAAATCCGGATAAGAGAAAAGTGATAAACATTGTTAAGTTGCTGCTAAGGGGTCTTCTACTGCATGAAGGTGTTCATCCTCTCTATGTTCCTACAAATGAAAAATGGGAGGTTCATCATCCGCACCCTGGTAAAGTGCATGAGTAATCTAAATTGATAGGCATATAGACGAGAGAACCTCCCCTCACAACTGAAGTATTTCATGATCAAATTCATGAGTGGAGCACACTCATCTTTCAAATATTTGAATGGAAAGACTCTTGTGAGCTGCCTCAAGGATCTGGCCTTAATGTAAGGCTCATAGTGTTTCCTATCCACTTTCTTTTTCTTGTGTCACTATTCTCCAACATTTGGTATGCCGGTTACCACTGATATAGTTTCAAGTGTCAATGTGAAGGTGACCCCGGCCAAGATAGACTGACCTCCATATAGGTGAAGCACAAAAAGACAGGCCAACTCATGATGAACTCTAACATTAGCCACCCTTTGAAAAAATTCAAAACATAATAGATGTTGGAAACATCATGGCAAGAGGGCAGGCCTGCAATTCAGTGAGGGTAGTTGGCTCATCCCTAACATGTTTGCCACTCTTGTGATGTCTCCTGGGAGCCTGTTCTTCTGAGCATGAATCACTTTGTGTTTCCATCTCATACTCTGATGAATGCTCCGATGCCATGACTACTGTGTGTATTGTACTTGGGCTGCCCTTTGATGATGGTGTGAAGCTAGGTGTTGTTGTGATATCTGCCACCAAGGGGAACAATGAAACAAGGGAGTATTAGGAAGGGATTAATATGATGGGAATAGGCGTTATGGGGAGAAGTTTGTTTAGGGATATGTAGGGGGTTTGGGTATTTGATAGGGTAGGCTTTTGGGGTTTTGATAAGGTAGGGTTTTGGGGTGTTATGTTGACAAATAAGAGGAGGGGATAGAGAATAGGGTTTGGTAGTGTTTTAGGGTAGGGATAATAGGAAAAATGAGAATGGGGGATAGGGAAACATTGCAAGCAAGGGAAAAATGAGGAGTAAAAATGGAACCTTGGCACTAACACCACAATTTTGCAACCCTAGCCACCATAGTTTTGATGTTTTTTGAGTGGTTTGTTTTATGAGTTTTGTGGCAATTAAACATAGCCAAGAACCACCACATCATTCATAACATTTGATGAGAAAGTCGTGATATAGAGCCTACTTGTCAATTTGAGGGGTTTCACAAGCAATTTGAGGAAATTCGGCACGATTTCAGCCCTTTGTGGGTGTGCGCCGCTCCCGTTGTAAATTTGCACTGTGGGGTGGCTCTGTGTGCGCTGCGCCCTGTGTGTACGCCACACCCCTATGTGCGTGCGTAGAACCCTGGAAACTGCCTCCTACTTCACTCCAAACACGCACTTTTCCTCTCAAACACCTTGCTATGTTTCTCAATAACCTTGATTAGCACAATGACTTTGATTTTGGTTGAAACTTGTATATAAAGCCTTTGAAGTCATGGGTTTAATTTTTTCCTCTTCAAAAACCCATTTTGCTAATGTTGTGTTTTGACACTTTTTCACTGAGTTAAAGCAATACTAAATTTCACTTTTCCCTTTGAAATTTTAGCTCAGATGATGAAATTTTCGGCACTCTTTGCACGGATTGCATGATAGGGAATTTGGCCACGGAAACCATGACTGCACCTAAAGAAATCAACTGATGACTTTTTTACAAATTCTATCACAAATGACATTGTTTGACTTTTCTTCAAAACAGAGTTTTGAGGAACAGTCGAAGTCTATCCACATGACGATAAAACTCTCTGAATCATAACTTTTTAAGGGCCTCACTCTGGCCTGCATGGCTTTATTGGACATGGTTGAAGACCAAATTGATTAATCCCTAGACCTAATGATCAAAAATTACTTTTGTCCATTAAAGGACCAGACCTTAACTGTCGTGAACTTTGGTGATCATTGACAAAAGACCTAAGCCAGCAGGAGCCAGACATGAGGGGAAATGACTAGCATGACCTTTTCCATCAGATTATGGCATGCCCCTAGCGGAATGCAGCTAAGTGAATGGAGTGGGACTCCTAAAAATGAAATGCATAAAGAGTTTTGATCTCTGACAAAGGACTGACCAGACCGACTCTAACATTGGCTCCAATGGGGGATGGTAGCTCCTTGGAGGTTCCAAGAACTACAGATCTTTGGGTGAGCAGACAGTGCCTTCGTCCATTGGGCTATGGAGTCATTATTTCAATAAACCACACAAGACTCTGACTCATTTATTGACTGAAATCTGACTCAAACCGACTTAATTATGGAACCAACATGACTGAAAAACTGACTCAATGTAAAAGGAAATGACTCATGACTGACTTAACTAAAACATGAACTTACAAAACTTGTTTCAATGTTAGCAATCCATCAAGATTCAAGGGTTTCAAATCATGATGACAGCCACCTGCATACTAATGCAATATGTACAATCATGTGTAATGTGTCTTCCAATGTAACCAATCAAGTATATGCCTCCTTGATTGATTCTCCTGATCAAATCTTTTGGTCAACAACAGATATTGGTAACTGGGCCTCCAAAAACATAATTGACCATGATCTCCTTCATCATTGAATACTGCAATAATGACCTTCACTGCTGTCTGCAACAAATCTGCCATTGGATCATGAAGAACATAAGGTGTTTCCTCCTGCTGAAGAAACAAGGTGTCGTTTTCTTGTGATGCTGATCTCTTTTCATAAATAAGAGTAGGTTCCTGGTCTTCAAACAATTCTGAACAAGTAGATGAGCAGATTTCTTCTTCAAAGAAAAATTTAGAACATGAGACATATGACGAGGAATCTGAAAGGGAATCCTGAATGGTCTAATCTTCTGAAGTCTGAAAATATGGTAGGTCATCTTCATACGATATGATAGCCAGATTCTCATTACATTCATCACATTCATCAATCATGAGAAAAGAAACTTCAGATGTTTCTTGAAACCTAACAATAACATTTCTATCATCTACCATAAATTCATTCAGAGGAACTTCTTCACTTGCTTGGGCAAAGATCTCATCTTTCTGTTCATGAGCTGACTGGATTACCTCTTCATGAAGATTGTGTTCTGATGACATGAGAACATTTGGATCCAAAACTCTGTCTTCTTCATCCCAGATGATTTCAGCAACAGAGTTCTCTTTCATGGGACTTAGTACAAGGTTTTCTTGGTCATCACAATCTGAATCTACATCTGAAATGGATGTCTTAACATTATCACATTCTGAATTTGAAATTTGATTTCTCTGCATGTTGTTTGCTTCTACGTACAAATCTGAAACGACACTTTTTATTTCATCACTTTCAGCCATATGGAACTCTTCAACCTGTTGATCTACAAAGTTGTTCACCGGACTGTCATCCTTTTCAAAAGAGGAAGAAGTTTCACCAACACTTTCTTGACCATGTGTGCACTGCAAATCCGCTTTATCTTGAGCTGGACTATAACCGTGCAAGAGTTGATCTATCTCGTCTTCAGACAAAGGAGATAAGACCTTTTGTTTCCTTTTGCTCAAATAGTGATTGTCTTCATTAATATCAAGTGAAGGTGTATACAAATATTCCTCATACTGCTAATCCATTTCCTGTAATTCATGTTGACTGTCAAGATGCAAAATTCCTTCATTTTCCACCGTACAAAGATCTTGATTCTGCTGCAAAGTTTCCTGAGAATATTGATGGGACTTCTAGTTTCTCTTCATGTTGCTGAAATGGATTCTCGTACAAGGCTTCCATGATCTCATCATCCATAAAATTATCATCTTCATATTATTTTTCAAGGCTTTCAATAAAAGTAGAAGCATGTTTGCAATAGCCATGAACTAGATTTAATGATGGATAAGAGTCTTTATATCTTCCAATGAACAAGGCATGAAAATCCTTTAAACAGTAAATACAAGCAGGCGGTAAACTTTCATACCAAGATTGGGCTTCACCTTCTAAAGTAGCTAGGAATATCTTCATTAAGCAATCTTCAGGAAAATCAACCTTCAACTTGCGAATATGCATGTGAAATCAAACTAGATGTAAAGCAGCGTACTTCTTACCATCATCTTTAAACGTAGGCAGATTCCTTGACCAATCTACCTTCGGAATTTTATTTGGAAAGTCTGGAATGTGATCTCGACTCATGGGAGTGTATCTTCTTGCAACCCGCTCCATTTTAAAAAAAATCTCAAATCTACTGATCCCTCCGCAGTGGAGTCACCGTGAAGCACCGGTCGCTGGATTCTTCAGCGAAAGGAGTCGCCAGGTGAATGATTTCAGCCTTCTTATGTCTGATCAATGTTCACCATCAACATTCAGCTTTGAACTTGAGATATGTACTGGGGCAAAACAATCTTCAAGCTAACCATTTTTGTCCCCAGTGGAGTCGCAACTATGTTAGCACCTAAATCCACCTTAGGCTGAAGGAAGGCAAAATTCAGGGTAACCACAAACCACACTCAGTCTGGTAGCTAGCCCTACCAGAATAGGAGAGGGCTCTCTCTGAGTCACGCTCAGCGAATAAGTAAATGAAATGGTCTGAGATGACTTACAATGAAATATTGATCTTAGGCTAGTAAGTAAATATGAATACAAGAAGCAATTTTTTATGAATGACTGAGTTTCTGGGATGGTATGGGACCAACGAACAGCAATGAACAGAGAATTTAATACAAAGGCACAGATTACTTTGTGAGGCAAGACAGGAAGAAAGTATAGCAATTTAGTTTTAAATAACAAGGAATGGAGAGATTGCTTAAGAGGGTGAAAAGGGCATAAGTACATGAATCCTTTTCAACAGAAGAAGGAACACTGAACATGAAATTTTCCCATAGGTAGAGCAATAAAAATGAATTCTACCTTATCTAACTTACAAATTTTCATTGGACATGAATATGAAATGAACTGTATAACATAATGAAATACATATGAAACATAAGAGACACATTTTCTACACTCACAACCACATGAATCTCATGAAACAGAGTCGTTGCCTTTCATTAATCCTCTGTCAAAATATACAATGAAGAAACATAGTTTCTTTCCCACAGTCTCCCAGAAATTACAAGCCAACCAACCGCTTGCAAATGGTTTGCATACAATAATAGAACATGCCATGAGGAGATAGAATGCCCAAGATTTGGGGAGTTTCTCAAATCATTAAAAAATGGAGATGGAAAGCCAACCATTAGCTACAGGTGTAGTGTTACAAAAATGACAAATGGCTTTGGGTGATTGTTTGCCTTCCTTTTCCACTTGGATAGAAGCCAAACTCTTTAAAATTTGCCTTAGTTGTCGAAAAAAGTGAAGTGTAAATGAGCGGGCCCACTTGTAGAAAGCCGTGAATCGAAATTTCGCGAAATGAAGGTGAATTTGGCCTTTTTCCCTATATGCGTCGCGCCCAATTCTATATGCACCATGCTAGTTTGGAGGTTGTTTTGAGGCACCTACAAGAGTCCAAAATGTGCCCAAGTGTGCTTGTTGGAAATCTTGGCCTGTCTACTTTCTAAACCAAGTGGAATTTATAAATTTGGTGCTCATTTGGCCCTCTAAATATTTATTCTCCCAAGACTGCTTCCTGTGTGTCAAAATAGGGGCAGAGAGGTCATTTTTTGGGTGTTTTTGACCTCCTGGAGGCTCAAATCATGCCCAAATTTCTTGTCCAAGCACCAGTAGTCGTGATTTTTCATTCTGAATCCAAAAATGCAAGCCATTTCCAATTTGGAGCTCCCAATCATAAGCTAGTGTGACGCACAGGGAGAAAAAACCTGTGTTGTGACCAAAAAAATGCCATGTGACCAAAATTGCCCCAAATTTCTTGAAATTTGGGCTGGAGGTTCTCTAAGAGGCACTATGCTGGGCCACAGAGGCTTCAACCAAGATTCGAAGTCGATCTTGCTCTTTTTACCTCTTTTGCCTCTTTGTTACTTTGCTTAGTTTTTCCTTCAAGCTCCTTATCCGAGCCTTCACACTCATGTTTCGTGCCCTGTAATGATAAACCATCCTCCTCAGTATGGTTTTGTCTCTGTCAGCCTTCTCCAGCAGTCTCTCAAGGTGGATGTTGATCCGCTTGAGCTAAGACTCATGGTCATTGTTAATCTCTTGCTCCAAGGTAGTGAGCTCGATCCTCCTTTGTTGGGCAGCTTGTCGATTCTCATGGATGCTTTGCAGCTTCATGATCTCATGATGGTCCTCAAGTTGTTTGTTCCTCTGCTCCAAATACCTGATGATCCATTTGGCCCTCTCCAATTTGACTGATAAGTCTTGGATCTCTGTGTTCTGTTCCTGAATGGTCATGCTAAGTTTGGCACTCTCCACATCTGCATCATCATCCTGAATGAGGATTGAAGTCGGCCTCATGTTCACCTGATGACCCCTCGTCATGCATGGGACTCTTGCCCTTGACTTGTACCTGTGTCGTCGATGCCAGAAGCGAGGCCCCTTCCACCCTGGGTGGAGATAACACTTGCTTTGCTGCTGCAAACAAGTGCCTACTACCTCTCTGATATGTAACGAATACTGGCATAGTAGTGGTCTCGTGGCACTCATACTGATGAGAAGGACCACCTATCTCATGCTCTGCCTCTGATAGTACCTGTGAAGTGCTGAAGCGGTCACGGGAGATGAAGTCCTCCCAAGCAATTCCCTACAATCCCAACCGATGTTCCACCAAAATCCAGATAAGAGAAAAGTGATAAACACTGTTAAGTTGCTGCTGAGGGGTCTTATGCTGCATGAAGGTGTTCATCCTCTCTATGTTCCTGCAAATGAAAAATGGGAGGTTCATCATCCGCACCCTGGTAAACTACATGAGCAACCTAATGTGATAGGCATATAGATGAGAGAACCTCCCCTCACAGCTGAAGTATTTCATGATCAATTTCATGAGTGGAGCATACTCATCTTTCAAATATTTGAATGGAAAGACTCTTGTGAGCTGCCTCAAGGATCTGGCCTTAATGTAAGGCTCATAGTGTTTCCTATCCACTTTCTTTTTCTTGTGTCACTATTCTCCAACATT
>APFE030513320.1:97076-108954 GCA_000404065.3 Pinus taeda
TCAGTGAGGGTAGTTGGCTCATCCCTAACATGTTTGCCACTCTTGTGATGTCTCCTGGGAGCCTGTTCTTCTAAGGATGAATCACTTTGTGTCTCCATCTCATACTCTGATGAATGTTCAGATTCCATGACTGTTGTGTGTACTGTACTTGGGCTACCCTTTGATGATGGTGTGAAGCTAGGTGTTGTTTTGATATCTGCCACCAAGGGGAACAATGAAACAAGGGAGTATTAGGAAGGGAGTAATATGATGGGAATAGGGGTTATGGGGAGAAGTTTGTTTAGGGATATGTAGGGGGTTTGGGTATATGATAGGGTAGGGTTTTGGGGTTTTGATAAGGTAGGGTTTTAGGGTGTTATGTTGACAAATAAGAGGAGGGGATAGAGAATAGGGTTTGGTAGTGTTTGAGGGTAGGGATAATAGGAAAAATGAGAAAGGGGGATAGGGAAAAATGGCAAGCAACTGAAAAATGAGGAGTGAAAATGGAACCTTGGCACTAACACCACAATTTTGCAACCCTAGCCACCATAGTTTTGATGTTTTTTGAGTGGTTGGTTTTATGAGTTTTGTGGAAATTCAACATAGCCAAGAACCACCATATCATTCATAATATTTGATAAGCAAACCGTGATATAGAGCCTACCTATCAATTTGATGGGTTTCACAAGCAATTTGAGGAAATTCGGCACGATTTCGGCCCTTTATGGGTGTGCGTCGCGCGCCAAACCCAGTGCGCCATGCCCATTGAAAATTTGCACTGTGGGGTGGCTCTATGTGTGCTGCGCCCCTGTGTGTGTGCGCCGAACCCTCGAAACTGCCTCCTACTTCACTCCAAACACGCACTTTGCCTCTCAAACACCTTGCTATGTTTCTCAATGACCTTGATTAGCACAATGACTTTGATTTTGGTTGAAACTTGAATAAAGCCTTTGAAGTCATGGGTTTAATTTTTTCCTCTTCAAAAACCCATTTTGCTAATGTTGTGTTTTGACACTTTTTCACTGACTTAAAGCAATACTGAATTTCACTTTTCCCTTTGAAATTTTAGCTCAAATGATGAAATTTTCGGCACTCTTTGCAGGGATTGCATGATAGGGCATTTGGCCATGGAAACCATGACTGCACCTAAAGAAATCAACTGATGACTTTTTTGCAAATTCTATCACAAATGACACTGTTTGACTTTTCTTCAAAACAGAGTTTTGAGGAACAGTCAAAGTCTATCCACATGACGATGAAACTCTCTGAATCATAACTTTGTAAGGGCCTCACTCTGGCCTGCATGGCTTTATTGGACATGGTTGAAGACCAAATTGATTAATCCCTAGACCTAATGATCGAAAATGAATTTTGTCCATTAAAGGACCATACCTTAACTGTCATGAACTTTGGTGATCATTGACAAAAGACCTAAGCCAGCAGGAGCCAGACATGAGGGGAAATGACTAGCATGACCTTTTCCATCAGATTATGGCATGCCCCTAGTGGAATGCAGCTAAGTGAATGGAGTGGGACTCCTAAAAATGAAATGCATAAAGAGTTTTGATCTCTGACGAAGGACTGACTAGACCGACTCTAACATTGGCTCTAATGGGGGATGGTAGCTCCTTGGAGGTTCCAAGAACTACAGATCTTTGGGTGAGCAGATAGTGCCTTCGTCCATTGGGCTATGGAGTCATTATTTCAATAAACCACACAAGACTCTGACTCATTTATTGACTGAAATTTGACTCAAACCGACTTAATTATGGAACCAACATGACTGAAAAACTGACTCAATGTAAAAGGAAATGACTCATGACTGCCTTAACTAAAACATGAACTTACAAAACTTGTTTCAATGGTAGCAGTCCATCAAGATTCAAGGGTTTCAAATCATGATGACAGCCACCTGCATACTAATGAAATATGTACAATCATGTGTAATGTGTCTTCTAATGTAACCAATCAAGTAGATCCCTCCTTGATTGATTCTCATGATCAAATCTTTTGGTCAACAACAGATATTGGTAACTGGGCCTCCAAAAACATAATTGACCATGATCTCCTTTAACATTGAATACTGCAATAATGACCTTCACTGCTGTCTGCAACAAATCTGCCATTGGATCATGAAGAACATAAGGTGTTTCCTCCTGCTGAAGAAACAAGGTGTCGTTTTCTTGTGATGCTG
The DNA here is from genome assembly GCA_000404065.3 of Pinus taeda. Classification (NCBI taxonomy): domain Eukaryota; kingdom Viridiplantae; phylum Streptophyta; class Pinopsida; order Pinales; family Pinaceae; genus Pinus; species Pinus taeda. The sequence continues at coordinate 99,250 of APFE030513320.1, forward strand.
ATCTCTTTTCATAAATAAGAGTAGGTTCCTAGTCTTCAAACAATTCTGAACAAGTAGATGAGCAGATTTCCTCTTCAAAGATTATTTTAGAACATGAGACATATGACGAGGAATCTGAAAGGGAATCCTGAATGGTCTGATCTTCTGAATTCTGAAAAAATGGTAGGTCATCTTCATATGATATGATAGCTAGATTCTCATTACATTCATCACATTCATCAATCATGAGAAAAGAAACTTCAGATGTTTCTTGAAACCTAACAATAACATTTCTATCATCTACCATAAATTCATTCAGAGGAACTTCTTCACTTGCTTGGGCAAAGATCTCATATTTCTGTTCATGAGCTGACTGGATTACCTCTTCATGAAGACTGTGTTCTGATGACATGAGAACATTTGGATCCAAAACTCTGCCTTCTTCATCCAAGATGATTTCAGCAACAGAGTTCTCTTTCATGGGACTTAGTACAAGGTTTTCTTGGTCATCACAATCTGAATCTACATCTGAAATGGCTATCTTAACATTATCACATTCTGAATTTGAAACTTGATTTCTCTGCATGTTGTCTGCTTCTATGAACAAATCTGAAACGACACTTTTTATTTCATCACTTTCAGCCATATGGAACTCTTCAACCTGTTGATCTACAAAGTTGTTCACCGGACTGTCATCCTTTTCAAAAGAGGAAGAAGTTTCACCAACACTTTCTTGACCATGTGTGCACTGCAAATCCGCTTTAGCTTGAGCTGGAACATAACCGTGCAAGAGTTGATCTATCTCGTCTTCAGACAAAGGAGATAAGACCATTTGTTTCCTTTTGCTCAAATAGTGATTGTCTTCATTAATTTCAAGTGAAGGTGTATACAAATATTCCTCATACTACTGATCCATTTCATGTAATTCATGTTGACTCTCAAGATGAAAAATTCCTTCATTTTTCACCGTACAAAGATCTTGCTTCTGTTGCAAAGTTTCCTCAGAATATTGATGGGACTTCTAGTTTCTCTTCATGTTGCTGAAATGGATTCTCGTACAAGGCTTCCATGATCTCATCATCCATAAAATTATCATCTTCATGTTATTTTTCAAGGCTTTCAATAAAAGTGGAAGCATGTTTGCAACAGCCATGAACTAGATTTAATGATGGATAAGAGTCTTTATATCTTCCAATGAACAAGGCATGAAAATCCTTTAAACAGTAAATACAAGCAGGCGGCAAACTTTCATACCAAGATTGGGCTTCACCTTCTAGAGTAGCTAGGAATATCTTCATGAAGCAATCTTCAGGAAAATCAACCTTAAACTTGTGAATATGCATGTGAAATCAAACTAGATGTAAAGCAGCGTCCTTCTTACCATCATCTTTAAACGTAGGCAGATTCCTTGACCAATCTACCTTCGGAATTTTATTTGGAAAGTCTGGAATGTGATCTCGACTCATGGGAGTGTATCTTCTTGCAACCCGCTCCATTTTAAAAAAAAATCTCAAAGCTACTGATCCCTCCGCAGTGGAGTCACCGTGAAGCACCGGTCGCTGGATTCTTCAGCGAAAGGAGTCGCCAGGTGAATGATTTCAGCCTTCTTATGTCTGATCGATGTTCACCATCAACAGTCAGCTCTGAACTTGAGATATGTACTGGGGAAAAACAATCTTCAAGCAAACCATTTTCGTCCCCAGTGGAGTCGCCACTATGTTAGCACCTAAATCCACCTTAGGCTGAAGGAAGGCAAAATTCACGGTAACCACAAACCATGCTCAGTCTGGTAGCTAGCCCTACCAGAATAAGAGAGGGCTCTCTCTGAGTCACGCTCAGCGAATAAGTAAATGAAATGGTCTGAGATGACTTACAATGAAATATTGATCTTAGGCTAGTAAGTAAATATGGATACAAGAAGCAATTTTTTATGAATGACTGAGTTTCTGGGATGGTATGGGACCAACGAACAGCAATGAACAGAGAATTTAATACAAAGGCACAGATTACTTTCTGAGGCAAGACAGGCAGAAAGTCTAGCAATTTAGTTTGAAATAATGCGGAATGGAGAGATTGCTTAAGAGGGTGAAAAGGGCATAAGTACATGAATCCTTTTCAACAGAAGAAGGAACACTGAACATGAAATTTTCCCATAGGTAGAGCAATAAAAATGAATTCTACCTTATCTAACTTACAAATTTTCATTGGACATGAATATGAAATGAACTGTAAAACATAATGAAATACATATGAAACATAAGAGACACATTTTCTACACTCACAACCACATGAATCTCATGAAACAGAGTCATTGCCTTTCATTAATCCTCTGTCAAAATATACAATGAAGAAACATAGTTTCTTTCCCACAGTCTCCCAGAAATTACAAGCCAACCAACCATTTGCAAATGGTTTGCATACAATAATAGAACATGCCATGAGGAGATAGAATGCCCAAGAGTTGGGGAGTTTCTCAAATCATTACAAAATGGAGATGGAAAGCCAACCATTAGCTATAGGTGTAGCGTTACAAAAATGACAAATGGCTTTGGGTGACTGTTTGCCTTCCTTTGCCACTTGGATAGAAGCCAAACTCTTTAAAATTTGCCTTGGTTGTCGACAAAAGTGGAGTGTAGATGAGTGGGCCCACTTGTAGAAAGTCGTGAATCGAAATTTCACGAAATGAAGGTGAATTTGACCTTTTTCCCTATATGCGTCGCGCCCAATTCTATATGCACCATGCCAGTTTGGAGGTTGTTTTGAGGCACCTACAGGAGTCCAAAATGTGCCCAAGTGTGCTTGTTGGAAAGCTTGGCCTATCTACTTTCCAAACCAAGTGGAATTTATGAATTTGGTACTCATTTGGCCCTCTAAATCTTCATTCTCCCAAGACTGCTTCCTGTGTGTCAAAATAGGGGCAGAGAGGTCATTTTTTGGGTGTTTTTGGCCTTCTGGAGGCACAAATCATGCCCAAATTTCTTGTCCAAGCACCAGTAGTCATGATTTTTCATGTTGAATCCAAAAATTCAAGCCATTTCCAATTTGGAGCTCCCAATCCTAAGTTAGCGTGACACACAGGGAGAAAAAACCTGTGTTGTGACCAAAAAAATGCCATGTGACCAAAATTGCCCCAAATTTCTTGAAATTTGGGCTGGAGGTTCTCTAAGAGGCACTATGCTGGGCCACAGAGGCTTCAACCAAGATTCGAAGTTGATCTTGCTCTTTTTGCCTCTTTTGCCTCTTTGTTACTTTGCTCAGTTTTGCCTTCAAGCTCCTTATCCGAGCCTTCACACTCATGTTTCGTGCCCTGTAATGATAAACCATCCTTCTCAGTATGGTTTTGTCTCTGTCAGCCTTCTCCAGTAGTCTCTCAAGGTGGATGTTGATCCGCTCGAGCTAAGACTCATGGTCATTGTTAATCTCTTGCTCCAAGGTAGTGAGCTCGATCCTCCTTTGTTGGGCAGCTTGTCGATTCTCACGGATGATTTGCAGCTCCATGATCTCATGTTGGTCCTCAAGTTATTTGATCCTCTACTCCAAATACCTGATGATCCATTTGGCCCTCTCCAAATTGACTGACAAGTCTTGGATCTCTGTGTTCTGCTCCTGAATGGTCATCCTAAGTTTGCCACTCTCCACATCTGCATCATCATCCTGAATGAGGATTGAATTCGGCCTCATGTTCACTTGATGACCCCTCGTCATGCATGGGCCTCTTGCCCTTGTCTTGTACCTATGTCGTCGATGCCAGAAGCGAGGCCCCTTCCACCCTGGGTGGAGATAACACTTGCTTTGCTGCTGCAAACAAGTGCCTACTGCCTCTCTGATATGTAATGAATACTGGCATAGTAGTGGTCTCGTGGCACTCATACTGATGAGAAGGACCACCTATCTCATGCTTTGCCTCTGATAGTACCTGTGAAGTGCTGAAGCGGTCACGGGAGATGAAGTCCTCCCAAGCAATGCCCTACAATCCCAACCAATGTTCCACCAAAATCCAGATAAGAGAAAAGTGATAAACACTGTTAAGTTGCTGCTGAGGGGTCTTATGCTGCATGAAGGTGTTCATCCTCTCTATGTTCCTGCAAATGAAAAATGGGAGGTTCATCATCCACACCCTGGTAAACTGCATGAGCAACCTGATGTGATAGGCATATAGATGAGAGAACCTCCCCTCACAGCTGAAGTATTTCATGATCAATTTCATGAGTGGAGCATACTCATCTTTCAAATATCTGAATGGAAAGACTCTTGTGAGCTGCCTCAAGAATCTAGCCTTAATGTAAGGCTCATAGTATTGCCTATCCACTTTCTTTTTCTTGTGCCACTATTCTCCAACATTCGGTATGCCGGTTGCCACTGATATAGTTTCGGGTGTCAATGTGAAGGTGACCCTGACCAAGATAGACTGACCTACATGTAGGTGAAGCACAAAAAGACAGGCCAAATCATGATGAACTCTAACATTAGCCACCCTTTGACAGAATTCAAAACATGATAGATGTTGGAAACATGACATGGCAAGAGGGCAGGCCTGCTATTCAGTGAGGGTAGTTGGCTCATCCCTAACATGTTTGCCACTCTTGTGATGTCTCCTGGGAGCCTGTTCTTCTAAGGATGAATCACTTTGTGTCTCCATCTCATACTCTGATGAATGCTCAGATGCCATGACTGTTGTGTGTACTGTACTTGGGCTGCCCTTTCATTATGGTGTGAAGGTAGGTGTTGTTTTGATATCTGCCACCAAGGGGAACAATGAAACAAGGGAGTATTAGGAAGGGAGTAATATGATGGGAATAGGGGTTATGGGGAGAAGTTTGTTTAGGGATATATAGGGGGTTTGGGTATATGATAGGGTAGGGTTTTGGGGTTTTGATAAGGTAGGGTTTTGGGGTGTTATGTTGACAAATAAGAGGAGGGGATAGAGAATAGGGTTTGGTAGTGTTTTAGGGTAGGGATAATAGGAAAAATGAGAAAGGGGGATAGGGAAAAATGGCAAGCAAGGGAAAAATGAGGAGTGAAAATGGAACCTTGGCACTAACACCAAAATTTTGCAACCCTAGCCACCATAGTTTTGATGTTTTTTGAGTGGTTTGTTTTATGAGTTTGTGGAAATTAAACATAGCCAAGAACCACCATATCATTCATAATATTTGATGAGCAAGCCGTGATATAGAGCCTACCTATCAATTTGAGGGGTTTCACAAGCAATTTGAGGAAATTCAGCACGATTTCGGCCCTTTATGGGTGTGCGTCGCGCGCCAAACCCAGTGCGCCATGCCCATTGAAAATTTGCACTGTGGGGTGGCTCTATGTGCGCCATGCCCCTGTGTGTGTGCACTGAACCCTGGAAACTGCCTCCTACTTCACTCCAAACACGCACTTTGCCTCTCAAACACCTTGTTATGTTTCTCAATAACCTTTATTAGCACAATGACTTTGATTTTGGTTGAAACTTGAATAAAGCCTTTGAAGTCATGGGTTTAATTTTTTCCTCTTCAAAAACCCATTTTGCTAATGTTGTGTTTTGACACTTTTTCACTGACTTAAAGCAATACTGAATTTCACTTTTCCCTTTAAAATTTTAGCTCAAATGATGAAATTTTCGGCACTCTTTGCAGGGATTTCATGATAGGGCATTTGGCCACGGAAACCATGACTGCACCTAAAGAAATCAACTGATGACTTTTTTGCAAATTCTATCACAAATGACACTGTTTGACTTTTCTTCAAAACAAAGTTTCGAGGAACAGTCGAAGTCTATCCACATGACGATGAAACTCTCTGAATCATAACTTTGTAAGGGCCTCACTCTGGCCTGCATGGCTTTACTGGACACGGTTGAAGACCAAATTGATTAATCCCTAGACCTAATGATCGAAAATGACTTTTGTCCATTAAAGGACCAGACCTTAACTGTCATGAACTTTGGTGATCATTGACAAAAGACCTAAGCCAGTAGGAGCCAGACATGAGGGGAAATGACTAGCATGACCTTTTCCATCAGATTATGGCATGCCCCTAGCGGAATGCAGCTAAGTGAATGGAGTGGGACTCCTAAAAATGAAATGCATAAAGTTTTTTGATCTCTAACGAAGGACTGACCAGACCGACTCTAACATTGGCTCCAATGGGGGATGGTAGCTCCTTGGAGGTTCCAGGAACTACAGATATTTGGGTGAGCAGACAGTGCCTTCGTCCATTGGGCTATGGAGTCATTATTTCAATAAACCACACAAGACTCTGACTCATTTATTGACTGAAATCTGACTCAACCCGACTTAATTATGGAACCAACATGACTGAAAAACTGACTCAATGTAAAAGGAAATGACTCATGACTGACTTAACTAAAACATGAACTTACAAAACTTGTTTCAATGGTAGCAGTCCATCAAGACTCAATGGTTTCAAATCATGATGACAGCCACCTTCATACTAATGCAATATGTACAATCATGTGTAATGTGTCTTCCAATGTAACCAATCAAGTAGATGCCTCCTTGATTGATTCTCTTGATCAAATCTTTTGGTCAACAATAGATATTGGTAACTGGGCCTCCAAAAACATAATTGACCATGATCTCCTTCATCATTGAATACTGCAATAATGACCTTCACTGCTGTCTGCAACAAATCTGCCATTGGATCATGAAGAACATAAGCCGTTTCCTCCTGCTGAAGAAACAAGGTGTCGTTTTCTTGTGATGCTGATCTCTTTTCATAAATAAGAGTAGGTTCCTGGTCTTCAAACTATTCTGAACAAGTAGATGAGCAGATTTCCTCTTCAAAGAACATTTTAGAACATGAGACATATGACGAGGAATCTGAAAGGGAATCCTGAATAGTCTGATCTTCTGAAGTCTAAAAATATGGTAGGTCATCTTCATACGATATGATAGCTAGATTCTCATTACATTCATCACATTCATCAATCATGAGAAAAGAAACTTCAGATGTTTCTTGAAACCTAACAATAACATTTCTATCATCTACCATAAATTCATTCAGAGGAACTTCTTCACTTGCTTGGGCAAAGATCTCATCTTTCTGTTCATGAGCTGACTAGATTACCTCTTCATGAAGACTGTGTTCTGATGACATGAGAACATTTGGATCCAAAACTCTGCCTTCTTCATCCCAGATGATTTCAGCAACAGAGTTCTCTTTCATGGGACTTAGTACAAGGTTTTCTTGGTCATCACAATCTGAATCTACATCTGAAATGGCTGTCTTAACATTATCACATTCTGAATTTGAAACTTGATTTCTCTGCATGTTGTCTGCTTCTATGTACAAATCTGAAACGACACTTTTTATTTCATCACTTTCAGCCATATGGAACTCTTCAACCTGTTGATCTACAAAGTTGTTCACCGAACTGTCATCCTTTTCAAAAGAGGAAGAAGTTTCACCAACACTTTCTTGACCATGTGTGCACTGCAAATCCGCTTTAGCTTGAGCTGGAACATAATCGTGCAAGAGTTGATCTATCTCGTCTTCAGACAAAGGAGATAAGAACTTTTGTTTCCTTTTGCTCAAATAGTGATTGTCTTCATTAATTTCAAGTGAAGGTGTATACAAATATTCCTCATACTGCTGATCCATTTCATGTAATTCATGTTGAGTGTCAAGATGCAAAATTCCTTCATTTTCCACCGTACAAAGATCTTGATTCTGCTGCAAAGTTTCCTTAGGATATTGATGGGACTTCTAGTTTCTCTTCATGTTGCTGAAATGGATTCTCGTACAAGGCTTCCATGATCTCATCATCCATAAAATTATCATCTTCATATTATTTTTCAAGGCTTTCAATAAAAGTAGAAGCATGTTTGCAACAGCCATGAACTAGATTTAATGATGGATAAGAGTCTTTATATCTTCCAATGAACAAGGCATGAAAATCCTTTAAACAGTAAATACAAGCAGGCGGAAAACTTTCATACCAAGATTGGGCTTCACCTTCTAGAGTAGCTAGGAATATATTCATTAAGTAATCTTCAGGAAAATCAACCTTCAACTTGCAAATATGCATGTGAAATCAAACTAGATGTAAAGCAGCGTTCTTCTTACCATCATCTTTAAACGTAGGCAGATTCCTTGACCAATCTACCTTCGGAATTTTATTTGGAAAGTCTGGAATGTGATCTCGGCTCATGGGAGTGTATCTTCTTGCAACCCGCTCCATTTTAAAAAAAATCTCAAAGCTACTGATTCCTCCGCAGTGGAGTCACCGTGAAGCACCGGTCGCTGGATTCTTCAGCGAAAGGAGTCGCCAGGTAAATGATTTCAGCCTTCTTATGTCTGATCGATGTTCACCATCAATAGTCAGCTCTGAACTTGAGATATGTACTGGGGCAAAACAATATTCAAGCAAACCATTTTCGTCCCTAGTGGAGTCGCCACTATGTTAGCACCTAAATCCACCTTAGGCTGAAGGAAGGAAAAATTCAGGGTAACCACAAACCACACTCAATCTGGTAGCTAGCCCTACCAGAATAGGAGAGGGCTCTCTCTGAGTCACGCTCAGTGAATAAGTAAATGAAATGGTCTGAGATGACTTACAATGAAATATTGATCTTAGGCTAGTAAGTAAATATGGATACAAGAAGCAATTTTTTATGAATGACTGAGTTTCTGGGATGGTATGGGACCAACGAACAGCAATGAACAGAGAATTTAATACAAAGGCACAGATTACTTTGTGAGGCAAGACAGGCAGAAAGTCTAGAAATTTAGTTTGAAATAGCGTGGAATGGAGAGATTGCTTAAGAGGGTGAAAATGGCATAAGTACATGAATCCTTTTCAACAGAAGAAGGAACACTGAACATGAAATTTTCCCATAGGTAGAGCAATAAAAATGAATTCTACCTTATCTAACTTACAAATTTTCATTAGACATGAATATGAAATGAACTGTAAAACATAATGAAATACATATGAAACATAAGAGACACATTTTCTACACTCACAACCACATGAATCTCATGAAACAGAGTCGTTGCCTTTCATTAATCCTGTGTCAAAATATACAATGAAGAAACATAGTTTCTTTCCCACAGTCTCCCAGAAATTACAAGCCAACCAACCGTTTGCAAATGGTTTGCATACAATAATAGAACATGCCATGAGGAGATAGAATTCCCAAGAGTTGGGGAGTTTCTCAAATCATTACAAAATGTAGATGGAAAGCCAACCATTAGCTACAGGTCTAGCGTTACAAAAATGACAAATGGCTTTGGGTGACTGTTTTCCTTCCTTTGCCACTTGGATAGAAGCCAAACTCTTTAAACTTTGCCTTAGTTGTCGAAAAAAGTGAAGTGTAGATGAGCGCGCCCACTTGTAGAAAGTCGTGAATCGAAATTTCGCGAAATGAAGGTGAATTTGGCCTTTTTCCTATATGCGTCGCGTCCAATTCTATATGTACCATGCCAGTTTGGAGGTTGTTTTGAGGAACCTACAGTAGTCCAAAATGTGCCCAAGTGTGCTTGTTGGAAAGCTTGGCGTGTCTACTTTCCAAACCAAGTGGAATTTATGAATTTGGTGCTCATTTGACCCTCTAAATCTTCATTCTCCCAAGACTGCTTCCTGTGTGTCAAAATAGGGGCAGAGAGGTCATTTTTTGGGTGTTTTTGGCCTCCTGGAGGCTCAAATCATGCCCAAATTTCTTGTCCAAGCACCAATAGTCGTGATTTTGCATGCTGAATCCAAAAATGCAAGCCATT
>APFE030513320.1:111354-121639 GCA_000404065.3 Pinus taeda
GGGGGATAGGGAAAAATGGAAAGCAAGGGAAAAATGAGGAGTGAAAATGGAACCTTGGCACTAACACCACAATTTTGCAACCCTAGCCACCATAGTTTTGATGTTTTTTTAGTGGTTGGTTTTATGAGTTTTTTGGAAATTAAACATAGCCAAGAACCACCATATCATTCATAATATTTGATGAGCAAGCCGTGATATAGAGCCTACCTATCAATTTGAGGGGTTTCACAAGCAATTTGAGGAAATTCAGCACGATTTCGGCCCTTTATGGGTGTGCCTCGCGCGCCAAACCCAGTGCTCCGTGCCCATTGAAAATTTGCACTGTGGGGTGGCTCTATGTGCGCCGCGCCCCTGTGTGTGTGCGCCGAACCCTGGAAACTGCCTCCTACTTCACTCCAAACACGCACTTTTCCTCTCAAACACCTTGTTATGTTTCTCAATAACCTTGATTAGCACAATGGCTTTGATTTTGGTTGAAACTTGAATAAAGCCTTTGAAGTCACGGGTTTAATTTTTTCCTCTTCAAAAACCCATTTTGCTAATGTTGTGTTTTGACACTTTTTCACTGACTTAAAGCAATACTGAATTTCACTTTTCCCTTTGAAATTTTAGCTCAAATGATGAAATTTTCGGCACTCTTTACAGGGATTGCATGATAGGGAATTTGGCCACGGAAACCATGACTGCACCTAAAGAAATCAACTGATGACTTTTTTGCAAATTCTATCACAAATGACACTGTTTGACTTTTCTTCAAAACAGAGTTTTGAGGAACAGTGGAAGTCTATCCACATGACGATGAAACTCTCTGAATCATAACTTTGTAAGGGCCTCACTCTGGCCTGCATGGCTTTATTGGACACGGTTGAAGACCAAATTGATTAATCCCTAGACCTAATGATCGAAAATGACTTTTTTCCATTAAAGGACCGGACCTTAACTGTCATGAAATTTGGTGATCATTGACAAAAGACCTAAGCCAGCAGGAGCCAGACATGAGGGGAAATGACTAGCATGACCTTTTCCGTCAGATTATGGCATGCCCCTAGTGGAATGCAGCTAAGTGAATGGAGCGGGACTCCTAAAAATGAAATGCATAAAGAGTTTTGATCTCTAACGGAGGACTGACCAGACCGACTCTAACACAAGGCAAAAAATTCCACTATGTATGGCTTCTACTATCCATAGTGCTCTCGGCAGGAGAATTGCCGAAGGACATTCAGTTCCCCACAATTGATAGGGATATATCGGAGGCCCCGAAGTACGCTTCGCTCTGGGCCACAAAGGATGCAAACCAGATCCGCAACAATAAGATATTTTGGGTGTTCATGGAGATGAACCTCGGAATGGGGATCAACTGCATGCTGTGGTTATCACCCACTATCTACAACAGCCTGCAAATTTTTGCAGTGTTTAAAGCAGACCTCCACAACATATACATCAAAGCGCACAAGGACCCGACCAAGATATGGACAGAGCTACCCTTTGTGGCCACGAACGATGTAATCTCTAATGTACTAGAGACATGACCGCCGAAGTGGCACACTCTAATCATCGCAGTAATGGAGAAGTCTGCGGCGCAAAGGAAGAAAGAGGAGGCAAAACTGCGCATGGAGCAGTTGGCAGAGAAGAGAAGGAAGGAGGCAGTAGTAGCAGAAGTGCAGGACGCATGGGACATTGCATAGACAGCAGCTGAATAGAAAAAGGCTGCAGCAGCAGCAACAGTAGTAGTGCATGAGGCAGTCGTGAAGGAACACAAGGGCCAAAAGTCACCTTCGCATGGGCAGGAAGCAGAGGAAGAGGAGGGAGGTGTGGATCCACAAATCACGTCAACACAGCTGAATTGTGAGCACCTGACCGAGCAGATAGGGCCGTGTAAGAAGGTCAAGGCATTGAAGTTGTCTATTGACCCGATCACCCTTATCGAGGGTGATCTGCACGACATCGGCGAGACAGTGCATGATGTCACCTTCAAGGCCCTCCAGAATTTTATTTAGGAGAACCAGATTGTATTTGGGGCCCTCAGAGTGCAACTGCAGGAGTTGCAGGTGCGCACTCCTCAGGCTGGTACCCTATCGACTAGCATCGCAGTAGGGACAACAGTACTAGAGCAGATGTTGCGCACTCGGGTGACAAATACCATAGTGTTGTCGGAAGGGGCACTGATGACAACAAATGAGGCCGAAAGGCCTACGATTAGCGCACTGAAGAGTATCGGAATCAACATGGCTGCACTCCTGCGGGAGACTTTATACGTTTTGCGGGATGGAATTACTACAAAACTACGGGTTACGGAGAACTGCGCGTTGCAAGTACTAAGCAAGCAGAAAATCAACATGGAACAGTTGAGCTTGCAGCACGACGAAGTGGTGTCGTAGAATCGGCAGCTAGTATAGGTACTAGATGAAGCTTGTCAAAGCGTCCCTGAGCTGGCCATTCTAGCAGACACACCAGTAGAGGTGTGCATCCACAGGCTAGCAGCAGGGGTGCACAAGGCGCGGGAGGAATGACAAAGGTTCAACTGGAGCTGAACCTTCAGGTCACAGAGCTGCGGTTGAAGGTGTAGCCGTCCACCCCTCTGAAAGTTAGAGAACAGCACGCCAGCACTATTATAGTGGGACTGGACGAGATCGGCAGTGTAGTGAGAGACTGCACCAGAATGTTGGAGGAGTCATTTGAGGTCCTCACAAACCCGTAGGAGGACCCCAACATCTAGCACTTAGAGACAGAGGCTATGAACTCCAACAGCAGTATGACAACTTCAAAGGAACTGCGCAGACAGTGGCCCTCACTCAGAGGCTCGCGCGGATGCAACAAGCCAAAGCTCTGAAAGAACAAGTGGACGCAGCACGGCAGAAAGAAGCAGTCATGAAGGTGCGTACAGCCTTGGATTGACAAGGCCTTCACCATCACAACAGCAATTGAACACAAGCTCACACAGATACAGGGAACAAAGGCACAGATGCAAGGAAGCAGTGAGACACTGTGGTCTCATAACAACGCATACAGGAGATCCAGCAGGCAGCCGCTCAGTGCACTGCCAACCTTGCAATAGTTCGGACAGAGTTGGAGGACTCCACATGAAGATCTCTACGCTAAAAGAGTGACTCAAGGGCGAGTCACGATGTTTGTGTTGGGGGCATGTTGGGCATGGAAACCCCAAGGCATGTTTTGGGGCTCAAATCCCAAGTTTTGACCAAGTCCTTTGTAAAAGATCTGCGAATTGAGGGCAAAGAGTGCAAAGTTATAATAGAGTCATAGGGTTGTCTGCCCTTACTTTTTTAATGTAATGTCGGCTTGATAAACCATGGGATTGTATAAATAGAGCAAGGCTCTAAGCATAGAAAGAAGAAGGATAATGATTCTAAGAGATTGAGTCAAAGTGTAAAGTGTGTCTTTGGGTCATAGAGTAGGAGAAGGCTCTGCAGCTGAGTGCACAGAGGCCTAGTAGTCCGCAACTGAGTGCGCAGGGAAAGTCAAGTCGGTAACCATTGGAAGAATTAATAAAGAGAAGTTTACCATATTTATGTGTATCTTTTCCTATTTTAATGTGTGATTGGGTATAAATTGCAAGTGTAATTTTTATTTGCTACGCGAACTCATATGAATGTGTTGTATAAATAACTATAACGTAAGTCATCCATTTACGCAAGGATAATTGATTGGCATAGGAAGATAAGTAGGATCTCAGGTGCGACTTAGGGGAATAGCACAAAGCACTGCTCCGGCAGCGCGGAAGCCCCTCAGCCCCTGGTTAGGGTTGCGTGAAGGCAAGTATATCAGGGCGCGAAGACTAGGGAAGTGCGTGAAGCAACCTGTGTGAAGGGACTAACAGTTGGATCGAATCAGACCCTCAGACATCTCAAGCGTGCGGAAACGTGGTTCCAGCACCCCCCCATACTACTTCGGGTGAGACCTCAGTCCACACCCTGTGGATTGCTGCCAAAAGGGCCAGTAATACAGGGATTTGTTTGGCTAATTAACTCCGAACCTGGGTCAGGCCCCAACAAGCCAACACCTCTACACAGGTTTCACTTGCAAAGGTTGAGCTTGAGAAATTGACTTTGAACAGGTTGAATTTGAATGAATTGACCTTGAAAAGGTGGGTTTTGGAAAGTTTGGCCTTGATAAGGCGGAATTTGAAAAACTTGTCCTTGAAAAGGTGGAACCTGGTAGGCTTGACCTTAAAAAGGAGTGCTTTGGAAAGCTTGACCTTGAAAGGGTGTTTGCCTTGTTCCAATAATGGGTTGCGTGATAGGAATCGATGGTATAGATTGGATCGTAGGAATAATTTGATAAGTAGAAGCCTGCAAGATTGCCTGAGTAGTCTAAGGAACATATATTTGTGGGGTTATTGGAACGATCATTTTTTATAATCCTAGAATCGTTGTTTGAGGAGAACTTGTAACTGGCTATGAAATAGTTGTTTGAACAGGGGTTTGTGGTGAACTCTAAATAGGTTGTTGAATTGGTTACTGAACAGGTGTTTGAGGAATTCCTTGAATAGATTGTTGGACAATTGTTTTAGGAATTCCCTGAACATGTTGTTGGATAGGTACAAAAAATACTTGGAACAGGTATCTGAGGCATATCTTGCCCATTGGCTGAACAAGTTGATAAAGTGGCACTTGTGGAGCACCTAGACCATACTATTGATTAAAGGCGGGATTCCAAATTGTGTTCATCCCAGGATAAGGAGTACTAATTGAAGGTTGATTTATAGTAGGTTTACTAAGGTTAGGCTAAGGTATCTGACTATATGTTCTGGTAAAAGATTGACCCCCGCTAGTAGGTTGTCCTCCAGGTGGAGGATAAGGTGCTTGCCCCCAGGCTAGTAATAAACACTAGTCGGAATTACTTGAGGGTTACTTGAATTATCAGACACCATGTGAATATGTTGATCTGATGCCATAAATGTTTCATGCATGGAAGTCATGCTCTGATCAGTACATGTAGATAAATCAAATTACCAAGTAGAAGGTTTAGGAGAAGAAGCAGCTCCTGAAAAAGTTCAAGTAAGTGACTAGTACCCAGGAGGAACTCATGGACCACCATACAATAGTGATTCTGGGGAGCTAGTAAACATGGATGAATCAATAGGTTCACTCCCAATAGGAATTTATGACATAATTTCTTGTGGTGAATAAAAAGGAATGTGTGGCAGTGACAAATTATGACCTAAAAACTCAAAGTTGTAGAATACTAAGGGTCGGGTTGGAAAGGAGAGAAAGGAACTCTTGTGTTAAAATTTTCAACACCGATAAATGGAGAATGAGGTGCCTATGTTTCTTCAGTAATGTCTTTAATACTAATTAAGTTAGGAGTTAATTCAATCGTTACTATCAACTTCCTTTGAGGTGAAGGTGGCTCAGGAGTAAGAGTTATAACAACTAAAGGTGATTCAGGTTGAGAAATTTCAGATTCATGATGTTCTACGTCTGGCTCGATAAGTACAGTGTCTGAAACTTCACTAGTGTCAGATTATGTATGAACTACTTCGGTAATCTCTGGACCAGACTGAACTAAACTTGATTCTGTTATCACTCAGGTTGTCCCTAGGCTCCTTATAGGGATACGACCGAGGTAACCACAAACCAATCTTTGGATTGCAGGTTCTAGCCCACCTGCAATTAGAGAGGGCTCTCTCTATAATGATTTGACTTTGTCGATGATTTTAGGCTAGCTTTTGGTTCAGCGGTGTTTTGTTTGTGTTTGGATGGAAGGTAGGAATCTCAAGCAAAGAGGCAAGGTAAGGTGTGATAAGTTTCGAACCATTGGGCGTGGAGTCGTGGATTAAGGCTTGCTATAGTGTTTTCTTGGTCACAAGGGGATTATGGAGCGGGATAGCCACACATGATACAATTATCAATCTACTGAAAGGATGGAATGAAAATCAGGGATGAAAGGCAAAGGAGAATCATTTCATCATGCTGAAAAAGAGGATAAATGGATGAATGGTGATTTAGGAGCAGTGAAGAATTCCTAAATATTCATTCATATGTGAAAGAAACAGCGTAAACAAGATCATTTAAGTATACATACTCATAGCTATTTCTGATGAAAACATAGAAAAACGCAGAAATTGAACTTAAGGTGTAGTGAAACAAATCTTAAGCTATTCTTTTTTCCTACAATTTAGAAGGCGGAATGGTGGTAAAAACATGAAAATTAACAGAGGAGAGAAACACTTATTGAATCATGTAGAAGCACAGGAATTCCGTAATCACTCCTTGGCCAATTGAACACATCAAGCAGTTTCGAAATACACGCTTTCAGCAATCTTTGATTATAGAAAATATGACAGTTATAGTGCGGGTCTCTGCTTGGAGAAATTGTTGGGAAGCAGACTAAGAAATGTCTTAAACTCACTAACTAACCAACCTACCAACCAACCAACCCTTCACTACATTGTTCAGGCTGGTATATATAAGCAAAATATCAGAAAGAAATTCATTACAATTGACCTAAACAGGTCTGCTGGAAAACTCTTCAAAAATCTAAGTGTTGCTGGAATTAAATGCAGGTAAGTCCTTTTGGCTGCGCTAGAGGCAGCTGAATGAGAAAAGACTACAATGTGGCTCTTGGAGGCTTGATGCGGTGTTGCTGGAATGATTGTGCTTCGGGATCTGTAGTTCTGCTCTGGTGCGAGTTAAATGTGCAATGATTATGATTTGAGGGCTTTGAGTGGCTTCGCCCTCTTTCTTTGACTCTGCTAGAAGGTATTAAATGTTCTCCTGCTTTGGGCCGCTGCTTAAGATTTTCACTAATACTCTTTGCCGCTACATTGATGGCTTCCGCTGCCTACTGATACTCTTTGTCATGCTTGATACCTGATGATTTGATCTGATACACTTTAAACTCTGTCATTGGTCTTCTGTTGTCTTTAAACTGGATCGATTTGGCACGATCGGGCGATTTTCGGGCTTTTTCGCCGCACAACGGGCTAAGGAATCAAAAGATTCCCCAAATATTCCCCGAAACGACCTATTTCCAGTAACAATGTGCGATTAGCGCTTCGCGCTAATCGTGCATCGAAAACTGCCTCTGTTTCTTGTTCTGGAGCTCCGAAGTGCGATTTCTCTTCTTGCGCGAATTTTCGGCTTTGTGGCTGCTGACGTCAGCCTGCGGTGGGTCCCTGGTATAGAAGTGACATGCCGAGGTGCTGATACTGAAGGTGATGCGATGAACTTCTCCGATGCAATCGCAATATCGCATCGGCGGGGAATGGAAGGTGTTTCATTTTGACATTTGACACTTGCGACCGCCGATCGCCGATATCGCGATACCGCGTCGGGTGGCGACGGATAGGTCATAATCTTGCATGGAGAGGATACTATGATCTTGCGATGCGATCAGGCTTTCTATGGTCTGCGGAGTGTTAAGGAAGTCAGCAAGGGGTTTGTTGCGATCGGAAGGAGTAAGTAAGTGGGTGCGAAAGGCGTTTGAGCTTTCGGAAGGGGTCTGATCACCTCAGAGGGATTTTATACTTTGGAAGGAGTCCATTGTATTTGAAAGATGGCTGGAAAGGGCAGCGTGAGGGTTCTTACTAAGTTTCAAGTAAACTGAGCAATTCCCGGGGGTACTTATGGTTATTTTTCAACCAGGGGGAGGGATATTTATATAGGGAATGATTTACATAAATTTAGTAGGGGGATGGGAAAATATAGGGAGCTAAATAATAATGTCAGTAGTTAATATGGAAATGGTAAGAAAGCGCTAAGTTCAGGAGACCTTAGGCTGTTACAAGGGGATAGAACCTTTTTCGGAGAGAGTATGGAACAACTTTGAGTAAAGCAGATCTTCACCCAAGCAAATGCTATGAAAATGATGAAATTAAAAGGTATCAAGCAAATCTTGACCTCTTTTGGGGAAGTTAGTTAATGATTGGGGGAAAATGGAGAAAGGGAGTTAGTTATACCTATTTTTGAGCTTTTCGCATAGAAATGCCTGTTGATTGTGTCCTGAGTAAAGATGACGCCTGGAAATCTGGAACTGATCAGCAATTAAGATTCAGCAACCTCAAAACTACCTATCCAGCCTACTTACCTAACATTTTTTCTTCTTTTGATTTGGGTGCACTTAGACTTGCAAACCCATCATTCCATTTTTTCTTTTCATGCTTTCCTATCTACAAACTACCCTTATTTCATTCGAGGGCCCAGATTAAGCTGTTGGGCTCCTTTGATTCTCTACCTATCTAAGAATCTGCCAAGATTAAGCTGTTTGGACAGATTTACGTTCTCTATATTCTAAAACAGGAAATTTAAACCTAGGGAGACCAAGATTAAGCTGTTTGGACCTCCCTTTAACTGAGAATTGGCAATACCGGAATAACTTCTCAAAAATTTGGAAGGCGATTAAATGAACTCTGAGTAGCCTTCTTCACTTGGAGACTGTTAAGCAAATATGGAGCATTGCAGCATGCAAAGTATGACATATTTGGCCTGTAAAAATGTCAATCATGAAATATGAGTAACCTGCTGCAGGAGGAGGCTAACAGTGGCTGCACTTGGGGATGGTTTCTCCTTGTGAGAAGTCAAGAACAGCAGGTCAGAATGCCTTAGTCTTTAGTTGTTGTTGTTTTGAATGTCTTCTTCCTGACTATTGGATTGATTTGAACTTTTAGACTTCGTAACAGCTCTTTCCTTTCGCTTGTGCTGCTGTTAAACTGTAAAGCACTGCCTGCTTTCTTCTGCGTGCTCCAGCATTATGGATTCTTACAAAAATAAAAATACTGATATATACAATTATGTACAAAATAAACCACCATCTGCTCTTTTTCAAGCAAGAGGATCATTCTAGTGCTTCAGCATCCGGCCATTGACCGGGCCTTCTTCAGTTGTGCTGCCATCTGGAGATTTGAGAAAATAGGTGTTATTGCCTTGCACAGCGCTGATAATGTATGGACCTTTCCACAGAAAATCGAATTTTGCATGTTTTCCCTTGTCTTCTCTTCGTGAATCCCATCTTAGAACTTTTCTTCCCACCCATAAATCCTCTGCTTTGGTCTTCTTATCAAACATTTTCTTGAGATTTTCCTGCAGTATCTGAGCTCTGTTGAAGACTTGTTCTCTGGTTTGCTGAAGGTGAATGGTTTGATTAACTCTTCTCTGCATGTCATTTGGT
This sequence comes from Pinus taeda, assembly GCA_000404065.3. Taxonomy (NCBI): domain Eukaryota; kingdom Viridiplantae; phylum Streptophyta; class Pinopsida; order Pinales; family Pinaceae; genus Pinus; species Pinus taeda. The sequence goes on from APFE030513320.1 coordinate 120,481, forward strand.
TCAGCCTGAATTTCTTGCAACAATTTAATAGTAGGTATGCCTAGAGATGAAGGAAACTTGGCTTCCATACCATATACAAGCTCATAAGGGCTCATCGCGATGGATTTTTTTGTGGAAATTCTATCTGCCCACAGAGCATTTGTGAGCTTTTTGTGCCGGTTCTTTTTGTTTTCTTCCAGTAGCTTCTTTATGATATTGATGAGGCTTTTGTTGGACGATTCGGCCAAGCCGTTACCTTGAGGGTAGTAAGCTGTGGAATGGCCTAAGGTGATGTGGTATTTATGGAAAAAGTTGATGATTTTTTTGGACTTGAAAGCAGCAGCGTTGTCAGTAATAATTTTCTCAGGGTAGCCAAATCTAGAAAGGATGTTGCTCTCAAGGAATTGGATAATGGTGGATTCATTGGCTTGCCTACATGGGATGGCTTCAATCCACTTAGTGAAATAGTCGGTGGCTGTCAAAATCCACTTGTGTTGGCCTGAGGAGGAGGGATGAATTTCTCCAATGAAGTCAAGACCCCATTGTTGAAAAGGTTTCTCGATTGAAATGGGATTAAGGGGCAAGGGCAGTAGTTTTCTTTTTCCTTCAAAGATTTGGCATTTGTGGCAGTAAACTTCTTTACATCTGCAAATAAGGAGGGCCAGTGATAACCAGCCCGTAGGATCTTGTCAGCTGTGGATTTCCAATATAAGTGTCCTCCACAGTCCCCTGCATGAAATTCTTTCATGATGTTGTTAGTTTCATTTATAGTTAAACATTTAAGCAAAATACCTTCATTATTTTTCCAAAATAAAGTACCATCTATGACACAAAAGTTTGATGATTTCATCCTTAAAAATCTTTTCTTGGTCCTGGACAATCCTAGGGGAGCACACAGGTTTAATAATACAAAGAAAATATCAGCGTACCAAGGGGATTGCATGAAGGTTTCACTTATCTGTGGAGTCGCCAGCTCTAGTTCATCATCCAGTTGATTAATGTCTAATGCTTGGAAGTTTTTTTTGGACATTAGCTTGGCTAACCCTTGTCCTTTTATCAGCTTGGTGGGCTTTATCTCAATGTCGTATTCAAGGATGCTGGAAATCCACTTGCCTCTTTTGCCTTCCAGTCCCTCTTGAGTTAGTATATCCTTTACAACAACATTAGGGACATAGGCAAT
>APFE030513320.1:132035-150107 GCA_000404065.3 Pinus taeda
ACAAATATCATATAACACTTGGTCATTCCACAGCTTACTATCCTCAAGGGAATTGACTTGCAGAATACTCCAATAAAAGTCTAATGAATATTATCAAAAAACTATTGGAAGACAATAAGAAAATTTAGAACAAGAAATTAACCAATGCTTTGTGGGCTGATAGGCTTACAACTAAGAAATCCATTGGAGCCAGTCCCTATAAGCTAGTGTATGGAATGGAGGCAGTTTTCCCCTCATCTTTCGGAGTTCTAGTCATGAAATTACTTCAAGAAGTCAAAGTGGAACCAAATGATATACAGAGGAGAATTAACCAGACTATCCATTTACAACAAACCAGGGAGGAAGTATACAACAGAGCCCAAGTACTGTAAGAAAAACTTAAGAATAGTTTTTACAAAAGGACCAAAGCAAAAGACTTCTACCTAGGAGACAAAGTGTTAAAATGGGATTCAAGAAGAGAGGACAAAGGGAAACATGGGAAGTTTGACTTCCTGTGGAAAGGTCCCTACATAATATATGCCTTCAAAGAAAATAATTCATATTTTCTAAAATAATTGAATGGTGTAGAGATTGAAGGAGGACCAGTCAATGGTTGAATGTTAAAGCACTACATTGACCCCATTTACTAATTTTGCCAGTTCAGTTGTACACATTATATCTTTCATAATTTTCAGTGTTGATTAGATGGTAAAAGTTTTGAAGTTGAAGCCCGAAGAGAAGGCCCTAAGCTTCAGAAGCATTACTTTCATACATACCAATAAAGCAGCAAGAAAAAGGAGATTTGCAAAGCAAAATCAAAGTCTAACAAAGGCCATTGATCTACAGTTCCTGACTTTCCAAAAGGAAAAGCCATCACTAAGTGGAGCCACTATTATGTTCCTATACCAATAGGTGTCATATATCATGATTGACTTGGTTTAACTCTGAAATATGTACATACCTTTGCTTGTTGCAAATGTTTTCCATATTTGTAAAAAATCAAAAAATTAAAAAATGTAATGAGGGTATGCCCTAAAAGAAAAATCAAAGGGCAAAAAGAATAAAGGAAAGGTCAAAAAATGAAAGAAAATGAACCTCAAGAAAAATAAAAGACCATGAAAGTGTCCAAGCCCAAATGCCACTACTGTTTTACTTTTTGTATAATAAATATTGTGTGCAACTTGTTACTTATGCCACAATCCATTGTAACCAAACAGTTTAATATTGGTTATTCCATGTTTTCAATTCCATGCTTAGAGATAGAGAATAAAATCTGACCAAATTGTTTAAACTTGGCAGATAAGTAGATAGGTAGAGTGAATAAAAGGATGCTCAACAGTTTAATCTGAGCCCTTGGATGTAATAAGGTTAGACTTAGTTAGAATACCATTGTAAAAGAAAATAAAATGTTTTCATAAGGGTTTGTCAGTTTAAGTGCACCCTAATAAAAGAAGAAAAAAATGGTAGATAAGTAGGTAGGGTAAGTAGATGATTGGTTGTAGAATTATGCATGATGAACGATTATCGAGATGTCAAATCATATACTTTCATCATCAAAAGCACTTAAAGATATGGGTGACAATGAATACATTAACATTATGGACAAATTCAAACTAATTAACTTCCTCAGTCATTTTTTCCTAAATTTTACTAATTTCCCATAAGTACTAAAGGCACGAACAACCTAAAATTTAAAGGGGCTCAGAGCATTTCTCTGACTTCTAGAGGGACCGAACCCTCTGCCCAATAACTTGTAAGGCCTAAGTGCTAAAACCCCTTCATCAAAATTCACCCCCTTCATAATTCATTCATTCTCTTCAAATCCTTTTCCTAAGGTAAGATCACTCTTTTACTTAGGAAAAATAAAGGTTCTTTATTAAAACCCCCCAAACATATTTTGGCCTAAATTATAATGTTGGATTATGAATGTATTTTTGGAAACATTTACTTAGCGCATTTACTTTTCCATGGTCATATTAACTTTTAATTTTTATTATTTAACTCCTGAAATAAATTACCCTTTCCCGTATTATTAATAAAAATCCCAAAATAAATAGATATCCCCTCCCTATGGTTTGAAAAATAAACCATAATAAAGTTAATTAAGTTGGATTAATTGATCAAACCACGATTAATTAAGAATGAAACCCCCGACGCATTAAAAAGGGATTAATTAATCACCTGGATTAGTTAATAGCCTCTCTGCCAATCATATCACCCCCGATAAAATTAAAGTCATTTTAATTATGATCGGGCCCCTCCATTAACTCTCCACCACTTCCCGCTGCCGACTATAGTCCGATTTGCCTTCCCACATCCAATGGCTCTCGCCCATATTAAGCAGGCCTTTGGGTCGAACTTTAACCGTACAATGCAAGTGGTTTTGACTTTTCGCCCAAGCTATGTGTCATTCAGTTTGTGGCATTGCGTGACCCTTCGCCAAAACCACTAACCTCCCAAAAGTTGTGCGATGAAAACCATTATCACTCACGCTTACCACCTCTACTAAACGACAAGGTGTCCCATCGGGTAGTTAAAACCAGCTGTCATTTTCATTCACTTGCCAAAAGTCATTGACTTTCTGCATAAAAATAAGAATATGCATTTCTTTCCCTTTTTTACGAAGAAAGCGACTTCTGCCTTCCATGCACACACAAAGTACGTCCAATCCAACAGTTGACTTCCAATCGTCAACTACCATCAGTTGTTGAACTCCAGGCCACTGCGGACTACTGTGCGCACCCTGCAAAGCCTTCATTGTAGCCATTTGTCCCGACAGTCAACCAAAAATAGGTATTGACTGCATTTCCTTCTTAGAAACCCTGTTTTTGTACTGAACTTCCACCAAATTGCTCTAAACCCAAATAATTCAGTACAATTAAGTTGTTTCCTTAGTCCCAAGACTTCCCCAAGCACCTGTTTTATCTGAAATTCTTGAAAACCCCAAGTTCCTTCCTATAATCCACAAGAACCAAGGATGGAAACTCCTGTCGCCCTAAATTTTGCACCAATCACTACTCCACACAGGGATTTGGACTACCTTCCCTTGGCCAATAAATATTTTGAAATTATGGACCTTACTTTTGATGAAACCCCCTTGAAGCTATACTGCAGGTATCGGGACAATTATCTAAACAGTGCTGATAAAATAGGTCTTTGGGAGTCCAACCTCCCCAAATATCAGTTCTGCACTGTCCATATCTTCCCAGACATTGTCCACCAATGCCATGCAAACTACAATCCCAATCTAAGAGCTGTAATGTCCCCTAACGAGGAAGTTCTTTTTACCATTACAGCTGAGTCTGTAAATGAAATGTTGCAATTACAGCCTGGCCAGAACCTCACTTCCCTTTCAATTACTGATTTACTTGATAAATATTCAAGGTTGTCTAGTGCTGAAATCAACCAAGTCAGTTAGACTTTTAATACAGATCAAAATACCCCCCTCCCTACATGACGTGTGCCTTTACTAGTCTGGGCAGGGATATTGTCACCATGTTTGCTTGCATTATGGGTTTTACCACTAGTGAGTATGTAGATGAAATGACCTTTGCCTACATGACTATTTTTACCCCTGGCCAACCTCCTACATGCAAATATGACTATGCTACATTCATTGCTAACAAGATTCATGACCAGTTCATGAGATTAGAGAATGAAAGGGTATTCAAATATTCTTCAGTCCTGTATCATCAAGCTGATAAATTCCCTTTCTCTGTACAAATGCTTGACACTAGAGGTAACCCTAGGTCAGTCATTTTCTAGACTTCCATTTTTCATTATACTCCTTCTTCTCCTCATCCTTACACACATTTTATTGATCAATTTGTGCATCCAGTAACTACTATGTTGACAGGAAGTCCCCCTCCTAGTATTAGTGATGATATTAAGAGAATTCTTCAATTATCCAAGCAATACAAGGTTGGGGATTAGTACTTGTACTAGAACCATACCGAGGTTAGGATTTATGGGTGTGAGCTACCTCCATTTAAGCTGCCTAAATACGTCCCCATGAGATTATTTGCCTTGGAGTACTACAGGAAAATGATCAATTCTAATCAAATCCACTTTATGAAAGCTAAGAAGAAAGCTCAGTTAAGGATAAAGGATCACTTAGGCCCATTTGTTTGCAACAACAGAAGAGCAAGGAAAGAGGTAGAGGAAATCCTTGATCCTCATGGCCTAAGTGATCCTTTATCCTTAACGAGTTTCACCTGGCCTTATGATCCTCATAGCTTCATCTGTGACAAAAGGCAAAAGCATAAGCAATCCCCCTACTTCCATCATAGAATTCCAAAGATAGAACAGTATGAAAATCAAAATGAGTGGGTGGAGGGAACACTTATAGAACAAGATAGTACATATGTTGAAGTAGAATATGTTATCAAATATCTGGAAAGACAACTTGATATGGATTCCTTTGTACGAGTTCCTGGAGAATCTTTGCAGGAACCAACACGAGAGCATAGTACATAGACATCAGGACAACTGGAGGCTTTAGAATAGAGAAACAATTTAGGATCACATTACATTTCTGAGGAATTGACCCAAACAGATACAAACATGGGCAACCCTCCAGTATTGCAAACCCCTCTTAATGAGGAACTGAATCAAAAAAGAAGAAGGAGTGAGGCTAGTCCCTGTACAGTGCCATTGGACCAGGTATATGTGAAAAGGCAGAGATTGAATTCTCTGCTTGAGTAGGAATATGAAGAAACATAAAGTGACACAGTAGTGAGGAGAAGTGACACAATGCAGATAGCACTAGCAAGGGAGACACCATCTACCTCTCAAACACAAGCACTAAACAGGCAGCCAAGTGTAGCAAGTGTAGAAGTGTCATCACTAAAGACAGTTTCAAAGCAAAGCTAGGATTTGAAAGAAACGTACAAAGAAACTAAGGCTAGGAATGAGCAGGTCAAAGCTCAAACTTATGCCAAATATCTGAAAATGGCTCCTACAAATTAGACAAGGTTGATGTCAGCCTTTGACATCAAAGAGGGAAAAATGCAGATGAGTTTTTTGAAGCCAACAATACAATAGCCAAAGTCCATGGAAGATTATTTAAAAATAGATTTTGAAGTTCTTGCTAGAGACATCCACCCAATTGATCAGATTGAGCTCCATAAGCAAATGTGTGAGATGGTCTATTCCACATTAACCAGTAAAGCCATGATTGCACATCAGTTGTAGAATTCTCTAGGTAACACTACAGCGCAGTTGCAGTTAGAAAAAGCCTCTTCTCAGGCTAAGGACACTAGGATAAAGTCATTAGAAGACCTGGTGATTGATTTGGGTCATAATCCCAAATATGTTAAAGCAGCTGAGAGTTTGGTAAAGAAGAAGAATGAAGACATTGTTGCACTTAGGAAACAACTCAAACTTCCTCCTCTCATACATCCACAAACTGCAGAGGTCATTGAGAAACAAAATGAGGAGGAACTTATGGACTTGATCCTTAAGTTGAATGAACAGCTGAAAAAAACAGAGCAAGAGTTGGAAAAAGCTTTAGAATCTAAGCAAGGTGAGTTGACCACCATGCCTCAGAATTTAGTACCCATAGTTTCTACAGCAGTGCCATCTACTGTTGCGGCAGCTTTGGCACCCAACATTCCCCTAAAAATAGTTGTTCTAGTAACAGCAACAGTAGGTACTTCTGAAGCAGTAGCAACTTCAACAAAGCAAACAGAGGACTTAATCAAATCCATGGAAGAAATGAAAATCCAAGCAACTGAGATACAAAAATTAAAGTAAATGGTTAATAACTTGGAGCACAATTATGAGATATCACAGATTAACTACACTGAAGAAGAGAGAAAGAATAGAAGGATGACTAATAGAATAAAAACATTAGAGAATGACTTAACATTTGAAAAGCCCTTAAGAGATATTAGAGAGATTTTATGGACCAATATCGTTGATTCCATCAATGATATTTTCTCTTCTACTCAGATCATTTTTTAACAGATTGAGTTAGTTAAACTAGCTATTGTGGCCATACAGAAGACCAGGGAAGAATTGGTCGACAAGCCTGAAGAGGCAACTCAATTGATCAACTTTTTGAATAGCAAAAGAAGGAAATAGTTGGAACAATGGGATATTTAGGATCCAACTGGTACTATCCTTGAAGTGAAGAAAACTCTTACTAAAAAGAACTTAATGCTTAACTTGGAAAGAAGACGTCAAAGTATTCAAGAGGACATAGATGATTTCATGGTAAAATTTGACATTCTAAGGGATAAAGGACTTCCAAACCCACTGGTCATAAATGAAAAGTTGATGACTCAGGTAGAGTACATTGATAAACTACACTAGCAAGCCAAAAGTCAAGCCAGCTCTTCCACAGTGAAAGCACTGTTGTGTGTGGAGCATGATTGTTCAGAGGTCTTTGTTTCAGCCAGATGTATACCCCAGGAAGTTTTGTACACCCCTCCACGCAGGGGGGCGCGGGGGCTCGGGGGCTACACCCCTGAAGCTAAAAACAGATGTAAATTTGCCTTGTAAAAGTATAGTAATTTCTAGTCAATCTGGGCCGTTCATTAGGCGGATGATCTGACGGTAGAACTTATGTTTAGTTTAGGGTTTTTTGCCCTAGAAGGCAACCCCTCTCTTTATATGAGGGTATTGTATTTTGAGGCGGCGATAGAGGTGTATTCTGTGTGAGCGGGAAATAGGTGAGACTGTGAGAGAAAACAGAGGATATTACAGCGGCTTTGCTGTAGGTTGTGTCTCTTAATTTTGCTGGATAATAAAAAGGAAGGACTGGCTGTTCGAGGTGGACGTAGCCCAAACTGGGTGAAACACGTATATCTGTGTGTCTCTTGTTTTGTGCGTTTTCTGTGTTTATATTTCTGCAATATTTTATGTGTTCCATTGCTCCGTAATATATAATTTTCTAACAAGCACTACCAACTGGAAAAGTGTTGTATGATGCTTTAGAAAATCTTTTCTATATAGAGCATGAAGTTGAACACTTGTTCACAGTCCAGCCCAATTTTGCAAAGCACACTAAGGCTGATGAAATATATAGGAAATTGATCAGGATGAAGATACCCAATGAAGAATTGTGGACCAATATGCTCGATATCCTATAATTTACCATAGTAATTCTGAGGTAAAGTCTGGTAAACAGGTAAAGAGTATCAGGAATAAGTAAAGAGTATTAGGAATAGGGCGTATTAGTAGGGAAGAGTAAGCAAGGATCCAGCATGCAATTACTAGAGCAACAGCAAGAGGCAAATTCGAGTTTCAACCTCCAGATCTTCCATGATTAAAGGGATAGCAGCAATCAGTTTTACATCTGTCTCTATATTTTTTTTAAAGATATTTTGTATTCCCTAGAATAAATCTCATGTAGTTATGAGATATTTTGACGTAATTTTTGTATAAATACTTCTCCATGCGAAGTATTGTGGCTGGATTCTATAACAGCTCTGTAAATCTAAGCTATCAAGCTGAGAAAGCCTTTGTAATCAAATTTGGATTTTTGCTGGAAAAGGAATGAAAGTTTAGGACATTTCATCAAATTCTCGTGCAATATAATCGCAAATAAGTATTCTATCCTTGTGATTTTATGTGTTTTCTATATGTTTCAATGTTTCATGCATATGAAATCTAAATGGTAAAATAGTCAAAGTATATTAGAATTAGCTTTATTGCTCTCTTTTATCAATAGCCTACCATTTATATGTTTTCTTCTAAACTATTTTGATAAAGGAATTCTTAATTGCTCCTCTATCCCTGTAGTTTTTCTCTAATAAGTCCCTGGTATAGGATTCTTAATTTCCCTCTACTAGTTGACCTATCTTCCTTTCCTCTTTCTAATCCTAACTTGAGGATTATTGATTGCCCTCTAGTTTTGAGCAGAAATATCACCCATTCAATCCCCAAAGTTTGTTGTTACTCTGCTATCCTGCCTATTGAACTCACACCTCAGCAATTTGGCTTAATCCAGTGAATTATCCTTGATTGTCTCCATAGCCCAATGGCCTAAAAGCATATTTTGCCCATTTGTTTCAGAACTCCACAACCCTTAAACAAAACAACCTTCTTAAACATTAATACTAGCCTAAAATCTTTTCAAACATAGCTAAATCATAAAGAGAGAGCCCTCTCTGGACTTAGGTGGGATAGCACCTAAATCTAAAAGTCGGTTTTTGGTTACCTTGGATCCTTTCCTTCTTCCAACAACTTCTAAGGAAAATTTGAGTGATAACGCACTGGACAACAATGAAGCGGGTTTTCAAGTATTTGCTTGGCACTAGTGATTATGGATTATGCTACCAAGGAAGAACAGGATTGGACAGAGTATTGGATATTCGTGGCTTTCTTGATGTAGACGGGGATGGAGATCTAGATCAGAGAAGATCTACAAGTGGGTATGTGTTTAACCTATTTGGAGGTCCAACCAATTGGATGAATAAGAAACAATCTGTAGTGGCACTATCAACTACAAAGGTTGAATTCATGGCAGCCACTCATGCAAGCAAGGAAGCAGTTTGGTTGCAGAGATTGTGTTCAAGTATGGGGATAGTGCAGGGAGCTATAAGGATAGATTGTGACAACCAAAGTGCAATCTTCCTGACAAAGAACCCTGCTTACCATTCAAAGACAAAACACATTAAAGACAAACAGGTGTTGCTGGTACAGGTGGACACTTTGAAAAAGAATGTAGATGCATTGACAAAATATGTGAGATTTGAGAAGTTCCCTTGGTGTAGAGAAACAATGGGCATTGCAGGGGTGGATAAATCACTAAGCTCTCCTGTGGTCCCCTATGGAAAGAAAGCAACAAGTGGGAGAATTTAGGGTTGTGTTATTTTCTTTCCACGGCGAGCCCACGTAGTAAACCGAGGGGTTAGAGGGGGGTCGGAGCCCCCTCTTCATTTCACCGATTGTGCAGCAGGGGGGTCACAAGGGGGCCCGAAGTTGCCCCTATCCAAACAGTTTGAGGGGGGTGGGTAGGCCCCCTCAACAGGGTTTCGGGCAGCACCCTGGGGAATTTTTTTTTGGACCCTATATTAAGTTGGGTGAACCTACCTATGGTTTTGTGCATGGTTTTGGATGCGATGGTTTTTGGTCCATGGTTTTGGACGCGATGGTCTTTGGTCCATTGTATTGGATGCTTCAGAATGTATAAATATGTATTGTAACATTGAAAGGAATATAATGAAAAATCAATCTGATAGTCCTGGTTTTGGGATCCAGGGGAAATCTCTGTGTATATGTGTTTTATGTGTTATTCTATCACATTGTTTATTTTCTATGTTTTAGAATTTGTATGCAGGTAATTTCTGTACAAGGTTAAAACCTACATCCTACCTTTCAAATTATGTAATCCCCATGACACTTTTCAAAGAGTAGTTATGAGCATCTTTGTTTAGCTAGTCCATGAATTTGTAGAGATCTACATGGATGATTTCACTCCCTATGGGTGTGACTTCCTGGAGGTTCTCTCTAACCTGGGAAAACTCTTGAATAAGTGCATTATGTTGGGTGTAGAGCCAAATTATCTTCTTTATTCAAAGGTATCACTGCATTTTACCCGAATTCGTAATGGGGCGGCAACGCCGCCCATTATTTGTGCTGCAAGGGGGGTCCATGGTGGGGGCTAGCGCTAAAATAGATGTAAAATTGCCTTGTAAAATGTTATAATTTTGTAGTAAATCTGGGCCATTCATTATGCGGATAACTGACAATAGAAGTTATGTTTAATTTATGGTTTTTTACCTAGAAGGAAACCCCTCGCTATATATGAGGGAATTATATTGCGGCTATGTATATGTGTATTTTGAGTGAGAAGGAGAGAGGAGATTGTGTGAGAATGAAGAGGGAATTACAACAGATCTGTTGTAGGTTGTATCTCTTCATTTTGCTAGATAATATAAAAGGAAGGACTAGTTGTTTCTCTGTGGATGTAGATCAAATTGGGTGAACCACGTATATCTGTCTCTCTTTTTTTATGCTTTTTTTGTGTTTATATTTGTGCAATATATTTTATGTGTTCCATTGCTATATAATATATAATTTTCTAACACATTGAAATGAACATCTCACTTATTCCTGAGAAGTGCAGATTCTTGATGAATGCAGGGGTTGTCCTTGGCCATTCAAATCTCAAGAGGGAATACAAGTGGACCCAAACAAAATTTCCATCATAAAAAGGGTCCCTAATCCTCAAAAGAAGAAGGATGTTAGGAGCTTCATGGGTTTAGCTTGATATTAGAGGAGGTTTATCAAGGACTTCAACAAAGTAGCCTCACCATTGTTTGGACTATTGGCCAAGGATTCTAAAATCTATTGCTTCGATAGTTTCCAAGAGGCCTTAGAGATCTTGAAAGACAAATTAACCATTGCCCATACTTAGATGCCCAAATTGCACTCTTCCTCTCCACAACCATGGTGACACATCTAACAATGCTATAGGAGAAACTTTAGGCCAGATAGATGACAAGTTTTCTTATGCCATTGAATTCATTAGAAAAAATATATCTAAGGTTGAATTGAATTACACTATAACTGAGAAAGAACTCATAGTCGGTGTACACTCTTTTAACAAGTTCAGACACTACATCACTGGATATCAATCTTTTTTGCATACTGACCATGCAACAATCAAATACTTAATGAAAAAACCTGATGTGAATGCTAGAATTATTAGATGGTTTGTTTTTTTATAGCAATTTTATTTAACTATCATTGATAAGAAAGGAAAAGAAAATGTAGTTGCATACTTTCTGTCTAGATTTGCTTTGCCTGCTGGTGATGAAGGGATGGTTGATGATCAGCTTCCAAATGAGCACTTATTTTCTATCTCAATTCTCTCTCCATGATTGGAACATATCACCAACTACCTAGTTGCTACAAAATTCCCTCAAAATCTGTCATCCAAGAAAAAGAGAAGAATTGTAAGGAAGAGTACCCCTTTCACTTGGATTGGGGGCAATCTCTTCAAGATGGGACTAAATCAAATATTGAGGATATTTTTTAGGGAAAAAGAAGTATTTGAAATCCACTCATCCTATCATGATGGGCCTTGTGGAGGTTTCTTTGTTTCCAAGAGGACAACTTCAAGGTTCTCCAAGTTGGCCACTATTGGCCCACTCTCCACCAAGATGCAAGGAGATACACCAATCGATGTTATCAGTGCTAGAGGATGGGGAAACCTACCCCCAAGGATGAAATGCCCTTACAACCTTAGGTGGATTTGGAGACATTTGACAAGTGGGGCATGGATTTCATTAGGCCAATTGATCCAACATCAAGGAAAAATAAGTAAATCATTGCATGCACTGGTTATTTCCCAAAGTGGGCTGATACAAAGTTTTTTAAGGTAGAAACAAAGGAGAAAGTGGCAAAATTCTTAAAGGAGAATGTGTTCTACAAATTTGGGTACCCCAGAGAGATAGTCATCGATCAAGGAGCTCAACTCACATCACATTTGATCGATAATTTGTTAAAGAAGCGCCATATGAACCACATAAAATCTATTTCCTATCATCTTCGGGCCAATGGACAAGTAGAGGTCACAACTAGGGCATTAAAAAGCATCCTCACCAAGGTTGTGAGTGGTAGCAAAAAAGATTGGGGAGATAGATTAGTGGAGGCCAGATGGGCCTATAATACAACTTAGAAGACAACTACTACTTTTACCCCTCATGATTTGGTCTACGGAAAGAAGTCTCTGCTCTCCGTTGAGTTTGATTACAATACTTTGAGGATGGCAACACAATTGGATTTAGATTTCAGCAAGGCTCAACAAGAGAGGTTGCTCCAGTTAAATGGCTTGGGTGAATTCATAATGCATGCCCTCCTACACACCGAAGTTATCCTATTGGAGAGGAAGGTCTGCCATGATAGGAATATCAAGGACAAAGTTTTTCAAGAAGGGGATTGGGCCTTGCTATATGACTCTAGGTTCAAGGAATTCAAAGGAAAGTTGATGACATTATGGTTAGACCCATACCTGATAGAGAAATGGCATGACAATGGAGTTTTTCAAATTAGGACCATTGATGAGAAAGGGATCCCCTTGCTTCTCAATGGTTATAGATTGAAAATTTACTGAAATCCTATATCTAAGGAAGAATTCATTAGCACCATCAGTAGAGAGGTGAATGTGATTGTAAGTGTCATAACTTCCAAGTCACAACATTCCTAGATAATGTTTTTGATTGAAAAAAAAAAAAGGAGAAAAGAAAAAACAATAAGAGGCCTGGATCAAAAGCTTCATGATGCATCCAAGGCCCACTCTTGGGTTGAAAACCTCCCTGAGGCATCCCAGGAGTGAAAAAAAAAAAAAATTAAATAAAAAATTTAAATTATCCCTTAGTGAAAACCTCCCTTGAGGCACGCAGGGCAGGCATATAGGTTGAAAACCTCTCTTGAGGTAGCCTATGTGTCCTTTAAAAAAGAAAAAAGAAAAAAAAAGAGAATGTCATGATAGGGATCAAGAACCTGTCTATTAATAATTTCTCTCATTTTGCTGGTTTTGAGGACAGTGGTGAATTTCAAAGCCACAGGGCCAACATTCTCAAGTTCCCATCCACTTCTCCATCCATCCACTCCATATCCTCCATGAAAACCATGTCCTCACCACTCTCCACCATTCTAGTGGCTCAAAAACCCAATTTTATGCCCTCTCTAGATTGCTACAAGAAGTATGTAACTGCTACAAGAAGGTCCCAAAAATTTACAAGAAGGGGATCCGATTAAGAAAACCATCATGCATGACCAGTCTGAAGTTAAAAGAGGCCCTCCCACCTTGATCCACCCCCAACCCATCCTTCATACACTCTTGATCACAAAAAATCACTATCTTTCAAAACTAACCCTAAACTTTGTTTCATCCTGAAAATTAAAAAGAAAAACACAGAGTACATTGCCTCAATTTCCATGGCCCTACACTACTCATCAAGGCCCTAACTATTGGAAAATCAGAAAGGTAGTAAATATTTTCTTGATCTTGATAATTACTTGTGATTTTTATTATTATTACAATTCTTTATATCTTATTTCTTTAATTCATCAAGAAATTACCAAAAGCAACAACACATAAAACAATGAACACAAGATGTAGGCACATGCTAGGGAAAAACCCCCCTTGAGGGGAAAAATCAGTTAAATTAATTCTTCCTTTCAATAATATCCTTTGAGACACTTCACCCTATACCTTGACCAAACCTTCCCTCCACACCAAGTCAACCTCCAGAAGATTGACCTTTTTCCCAGCAACTTCGACTATGTAGCAACTTACAGCAGCCAGCAACTTCGAACAACATTTCAAATTGGAATACTTTGTTCTCCCAATCCAAAGAATGAAACAAAGTGATACCACCACCAAAAGTTTGATTTTTCTCCTCCTTAAGCTACCCTAAACTCACATTCACTTTGGCTTCCTGGCAATAAACTTTCCAAGCTATCCACTTTGCACTTCTTCCCAGCAACAAGATTTTCACATGTCTGCCCAGTAGATGAGAAGATCAGAAGTGATGCTCCAAATGAATTCAATATCCTTCCTTTTATAGGATTCTTGTGGGGTCGAATAGGGTCCTAGGATGATTTCATCTTCCCTTAGGTTGACATGGTGTGGAGGTTCCATAATTCATATTTTACTCAATACTAAAACTTTTTACATGATTCAAAAGCCAATAAGGGTCTCTTTAAATGTACAATAAGTATATAGACTTAGAATAAATCCTAGAAGTCCTCAATGGGGACTTTTACCTAAAACATGGTGACCCAAGCAAGAAACACATGCTTTAATATTTCATAATAATAATAATAATAATTAGTTTCTTTATTGTTTTGACAAGTAGATTACATAATGACTCAAGTACATTATTGAAGACCGAACATAGTTACTTTTTTCAACACTCCCTCTTAACTAGGGAGGTATTCATAATGTACATATACAATTGAAGATGTCAAACTATATGAACCATGAAGAACTTTTAGGCACCGCAATGCCATGGACTGAATTGGTCTATCCCACTAGTCACTCAAAAATTTAGGCATTGCAATGCCATGGACTAGATTCTTGACCAGGGAAATCCATCTAGGTGGGACTACGGAAGACTCAAGATTTCAGCCCCTCTAGGTACCATCAGGATTACTTTCTAACCACCAGCCCAAAGATCTAGGTGTGTATCCAAAACAAATCTCAATAATCAACACCACCTTTCCAAATTTGGGGACTCAGACATCAACACAAAGTGTCAGCCAAATGTCTCCCCAAGCAATGCTTCACTGACAAAGCCTCAACACTCCTTGATCCAATAGATCAAGAAAGTCCAATCTCTCCCATTCAAACTAATTGGTGATGATAACACTATCAAATCCTTCAAGAGATTCACTTTTACAAACACAACCCAAATCAATAACATACTTTGACATGTACATAATTAAATACAAACCTCCAGGGCCTTCCAGGAAACACATGTTTCTTTTTATATTTCCAAAGTAGGACTATCAAGCAAATATTTGACAGAATATTCCTCAATCATATTTCCTACTTTACATGCAACGAAATATCCTCCAAAATCCATTATTCAAATGATACCAAGCTATGCCCTCCCTCTCAACTAGGAAGCACCTCTTTATCTAGACTCCCTCTTAATCTTAGGGATATTTCTTCTATTCATGCTTCCTCCAAGAGATCAGCTTCTTATTTTCGACATCGGAGAATCTTTCATGGCTTCCAACCATTTTATCAGAGTTATAATCATCCCCATCATGCTCATCACATCTTCACCAAGTTGAAGATTGTGTACCTACATAACTTGCTTGTCACATCGAGCATCTTCACTAAGTTGAAGATTGTGTACCTACACGACTTAAATAGAAAGTAAAACCAAATCTATAGAAGCATGATGTTAGCCATATCAAAATTACAAAATCATTTCAACTTTATTCATATCAGATACCCAAACTTTTGAACAAGAGACATATACTCTTCAACATCTTGCGAGGGACTTTGTTATGCACCCTAGACTATTTCATTACAACATTTATTCCATCTAGGGTTTCAATATCTTTTCCAAAGTCATGACATACCTTACTACAACATATAGAAAACCCTAGAAACTATTCACACAAATATATATCTTAAAAGTATCTAACAACATTTCAAAACATATATGTTAGACTTCTCACTAGGGATTCATACAAACAAATCCATCAAAGTCAATTACATCTTAACCTGATAATTTTTCACTAGGGTTAGTTCTAAACCCCTATATTTTGAATTAACCATCGATCAGTCGCTATCATGACCAACTACCACTAGGGTTATTTCAGAAACCCTAGATTTCCGAGAAATCATCAAACTCAACCAAACATTCCACTTTCAACAATCTCTTCACAAATCTCAAATTACCATATAGTTAACATTCATCAGAGACTCCTACTTCAACTAAGGTTTAACTACAAAACCATAGAGTTCACAAATTCACCAATCATTACATACATAAATATCAGATTGTTATATTTCACACTAGACAATGTCACTACTAGGATCTAAACCCTAGATTTCCAAATAGCATAATCCTAGAATCTTAGACAAGAACTTCCATAAAATCCTAAAACTCATGACCATTAATGACTAGGTCAACACACATATCTAGGAATTCATAACCATACATAAGCATATCATATGTTCATAAATGCATTTGATCTAGACCAACCTAGGACTTCAACCAAAAGGACATATCTATATATTCCTAGATTTTTATCATCATGCAAGCATATTATCATCATGCAAGCATATCATATCGTTTGTTAGTTAAACCCAACTTCACAACAATATCAAATAAGAGTTTAGACACAAAATCAATTTGATTACACTAGGGTTTGATAAGACAACACACGCATAGAAAGTAAATAAATTCTAAGACAATGTAAGGGTCTTGCTCATAAATTCCACCAAACCCTAATAAGCTAGGATTCTAGTGTAGAACACATATTCCACCAAACCCCAATGAGATAATGTTCCAATGCAGAACACACGACAAACCCTACATTACCAAAACTTCAAAGGTTTGAGATTTATACCTCATCATTCAACCCTAAAAGTTAGGATTCCCAAATCACACTAAAATCCCAAACAAGAGATCATCAACAAAACTTCAACTAGCATTTCACAATCAGCCTAAGTAGCTTTAGGATTTCAAACATTCACATTATCATACCCTTCGATTAGGGTTTCCAGAACTTGTCTAGGGTTCTACATAACCAATGCAGAATATGAGTGGAGTGGGTATATTTATCAAGAGATGAATCACCCAAACAAGAATCACTAGTATTCAATACAACTAGTCATGACAGAGTTAGTAATAGATCATCAAATGAATAATCCTTTCAATCAATGTATTCAAATCATACCTTTGTTTCTTAACTAACCTTGTCTTGAGAGATACTCCTTTCATATTTTTTCTCTAACCAAGACAATATAGGGGGAAAGGTGACTAGTATTTAATATAATCAAAACTAAATGGGTACATGAACCCAAACCTTAAAATAAATGAGATACTTATCTTTGAGAGCTATTGGGAGCTCCCTCCAAAGCCTGAGGGAAACCTAAAAACTTAAAGCAATACAAAAATGTATTTTCCAAAGATATGTTAAAAGCATATCAATTCTAAAAGATATAAAACAAGTTATGTAAAGCAAATGACTTATAGTGTAAGTACTTAATGTTGGATTCTTTAGGCTTGACTTTCTTTGAGTTTCCTTCTTCATGTAAAGTTGGCTTGATCTCTTCCTCTCTTCTTATTCCTTGGATTCTAAGGGAAGTCACTCTTGTACTGACCTTTCTTATGACATTGATAGAACTCTATCTGAGACATGTCAAATTTCTTCCTTCGTCCCTTCAATATATTTTCTTTATGATGAGGAACATAAGCATTTGATACTTCTTCAGGATTAGCAACCATTGAGATCCTTAATTATTCTTGACTACGTGCAGTCCATAAGTCTTCAAAGGTGGGAGCTACCTTCCAACTATTAATACCTTAAGAAAAATCACTCCAAGAGGGTGGAAATCATAATATAGCAATGATCACCAATTATTTTTCCGAAATGATCTCATCGATGGCTAAAATATCATCCATGAGTCTAGCTATCTCTTCAAACAAGGTTGCAGCAATATCTTCTTTAGTCATCTTTGTATTCCTCAGCTCATTCTTTAAACTTGCTACATGACCAATGTTCTTAATAGTGAAAATATTCAACAAGGCTTCATACATCTCCTGAGCATGATCAATGGTAGCTATGAATGCGACACAATTTTCTTTTATCCCTTCTACCATTAGAGACATAGCCACCAATTCTAAATTCTTGAATTTCATTTTGTCGGCATCACTGGCTTCTTTGGTATGATTCTTTACATTTCCTTTTACCAAATCTAGCACCTTGTTCTTCTCAAGCATTAGGTCAATCCTCTTCTTCCAGTATATGAAGTTATATGCTCCTTCAAGATTATTCTCACCCTTCATAGAATTAGACATCTTATTTGAATATGATAGATTCCTTCCTTGAGATAGTGTCTATCAATGGATCTACCTTTTTCTTCTTTCTTCACCAAAGATCTAATACATGTTGGAAAATCATAAAGGTAGTAAATATTTTCTCGATCTTGATAATTACTTGTGATGTTTCTTATTATTACAATTCTTTGTATCTTCTTTGTTTAATTCATCAAGCAATTAATAAAAACAACAGCACATAAAACAATGAACACAAGATGTAGGCACATACCAGGCAAAAACCCCCCTCGAGGGGAAAACCCAGTCAAAATAATTCTTCCTTTCAATAGTATCCTTTGAGACTCCTCACCCTATACCTTGACCAGACCTTCCCTCCACACCAATTCAGCCTCCAAAAGATTGACCTTTTTCCTAGCAACTTTGAAAATGTAGAAAATTGTAGTAGCCAAAAACTTTCAGTAGTAGTTTAACTTAGAGGACTTCATTCTCCCAATCCAGAACATGAAACAAAGTGAGATCACCACCAAAATTTCTCTTCTTCTTAGACTCCACCAAACTTGCATTCACTTCCGCTTCCCGACAACAGACTTTCCGAGCTATCCACTTCAAA
>APFE030513328.1:3155-17028 GCA_000404065.3 Pinus taeda
TTTACTACAACCCTGAAACAATTGAAGAAAATCCCAATAGTTGACCTAGTGGAACAAGTCTACACATTCATGATATGCCCCTACTATCTCAGCTTGGATGACATTAAAGTAGAGGCTAAATTTGCAACGTGTGAGTCAACTGACCCTAACTTACCTAACAATGTAAAAAATATGAACAAGAACAATGAAGTAACAAGGTGTTGGTAACCTTTAAACCCCAAGGGATTAACTCAAATGTTGATAGTTGAGAGGTATGGTATAGAGACATTAATGGTTGTCATATATGAGTGTTTGTGAGTGGTGGATTTGAGACAATTGCTGCAAATCAGGATTAACATAGCCGAGGAGAATGCCAAATCACCCATAAAACCATGACACAAGTCTAAAACAAATAGCCCTTAGCCTTTCCCCTGTTTCTTAACATCCCTTCCTACTTCCCAAAATTTTCTCAAGAATTTAGAATCCCCTTATCCCCTTTATTTCACTTCATTTCGACAAATCCCCTATTCGACACATCAGGATAGGTTTTACTCAAATGACGTTTCTGAGCAAGAAAAAATGAATTTGTAAAAAGTAAGAGATGCTTTTGTCCATAATAGTTCACGGAAGAAAAATCTCCTTCACTTTTTACACAGGTATCATGGTTTTAGAGAAATGTCAAAAATATAGTTGCCTCAGGAGAATTGATGCACCTCTGAAGTGACATTGGGAAAATCAATATTTTTCCTAGTCCGGTTGACCAAATGACTTCCTTGATAATTTAAATGATATTTATACGGAGAGAGATTTCCAATGAGCTATCATGAGCTCAATTTGGAGTTGAGGAAGACCATCAAACGTTGACTGCAACAACACTCTACATTTAGGCAGCCTCATTTTGCACATTTTGACCAGTCTTGGGAGATTTGACTTTTGATAGGGAAAATGACCTTCAAGTTTAAAATTTAAGCTTTTCCGGAAATTAGACTCGATAAGCTTTCTAGCGAGCTATCCAGAGCCCAATTTGGATACTAGGAAGGCCTCGATAACTGGTTTGCAAAAATCCGCTATGCACCTGGTAGCCAAGCCCCAAAACGCTCCAAAATCACTCAATTTGCTTCAAATATCCCGAGTTACCTCTTGGAAAGTAACTAAATCAATCATTCTTGTCGAAAATGGTTTTACATCAATCTTTGGTAACTCTTTTACTCATGAAGTCAAACCCCAGTTTTCACTAAACTGTCTCATAACTTTTAAAGTTCACTCACCCATTTGTTGTTCCCTAAACCCCATTCCCTTATATAAATTCCATAAACATCATTCCCTCATATATTCTCCCTAAATCCCACTTTCACATACAAATTTCCCGAACCATACACACTGTCCCTACTCACTCCCTAAACCCTAATCACATCCCTAAACCCTGTTCACACATACATTTCCCAACTCCCTCCCCCATACACTCTGCCCATTCCATTCCTCCATCCTATTCCATACTATTATCCACAAACCATTCATATATAATCACATTTTTCAAAATCAAGGGAAAACAATGGAAGGAGACAATGAATATGACTATGAGGAAGAGACACTCAATGATATTTCCATGGAGAGACATAAGCAACCAAGAAAAGGAAAGAGAAGGTGCATGAGGATGATATACAAAACCAACAAGAAAGAGAACAAACAATTGGAGGATAAGCAAAGCCTAATGGATCTAGAAATGTTGAAACTGAAGAGACAAAATGACAAAGAGGACCATGTCACTTTGAATTCCATTGAACAAGAGATAGAGAATGAAAAGGAGTCTTAGTTGGAGAAGATGAACATGCACTTGGAGAGGTTACTTGAGAAGGCAAGGAAAGAGAAGAAAACGCTTCGTCACTTAGCCTACCACTACCTAACCTAGAACAAGATTTGTAATGCAAGGATAAAGAGGCTAAAAGCCAAGCTAAGAAGAGTCTCAAGGAACAAGAAAGAGCAAGATAAACTCAAGATCTTGGCCAAAGAATTATTTGCCAAGAAAATCACTTAACAAGGATCACTTATACCAAACTTCAAGAACTTTGGAGCAATCTTTGTCATTTTTGAAAATTTTAACGCAAAAAACAGTATTTTTCAGCAGCTGCATAGCGCCACCGGTGCTACGCTTTTGATGGGGGTCTCCATTTGCAAAAAACTTTACATTTTTTGGAATCACGATGAAAATAAATGCATGCCTAGAAATTGTTGAGAAGTTTTCACAAGTTTTGGACCTCCAAAAAGGGAAAAAACACCAAAAAAATGCCCTCTCTGCCACTTTTTTGCCACACAGGAAGCAGTCTTGGTAGATTGCATTAGTGAAGGTGCAAATAGACTCCAAATCAAAAAATTCAACTTGTTCCAGAAGTTACACTCACCGAGCTTTCCAATGAGCTATTCTGCACCCTATTTGGACTTTGGGAAGCCTTCCAAAACTGGCCTAGAAAAATCGCTATGCACAGAAAAATGGCACTATGAATAGGAGGAAAATTTGTCAATTTTCCCTGTTTCTCGGAATTTTGCCTAGTTTTCAACCAGTTTGACTTTTTCTCTCTCATGGTCAAATTTATGATGTAGATTGATGTAAATTGATGTACTTTGTGTAAAAATGATGAAAAATGATTTAAGGAGGTAGATACATCAGTTTTAGGTGGTTTTGAATTGAATGAATTAGTTTCCATGGTTTTAGATTCAAGTTGTTCCACTGCCTATTTTTCAGTTCCTAGTTTAGATCTTGTTGAAACAGCTCCTTAACTCATGGATTCGATCCCTAATGGCTAGCATAGGTCGTTTTATGCCTATATCCTGTAATTTCTTAGTCCTTTTTCAAAGTTGGTCTCTTCTGGATGCATTGAGCTACTTTGTACATCACTTCTGTAGTATGGCCAGGAAATAAACCAGGGTTTTGCAACATTTTGTTGGATTCTTGTGGTAATGTGATTTAACATTGTTTTCTTCTCTGTAATTCAGTTGATCTTATGTTTATGTGTGCCATCATTTCTTTCATTCAGCATAACTAAATGAATCAACTTTAAAGGTGGAATTTATTGGTGTTTCGGTGCTCTACCTTGGGGTTTATTTAGTTCTACATGTTTTCTACTATTTGAAGAGGACTCATGACATTTTCATGCCCTCTCTAGCTTCTCACAAGTATTTAGACTCACCATTACACTCATTTCAAAGTGCTAAAACACTTATTTCCTGGACCCAAAGCTGCCTTCCCCATCTGATCTAGCAATCAACCATTGAATTCAATCAAATTCCTTTGAGAAAACGTACCTAGTCTAACATTAGTTTTTATATCAGTAATGTCAAGCCCTAATTGCCAATATCCTAAATGAGATTGAGAAGGAGAGAGCCCTCTCCAAACCTGGTAGGGCTGGCTAACAGGTTAAGCATGGTTTGATGTTACCCTAGACCTGACTTTCGCAGCCTGAGGTAGATTTAGGCCCTAACAGTGAGTAATATATTTAAACCAAATCTTATGTGATAATTTCATGATATATAACAAATATTCAAATATGGAAAATAAACCAACTGTAAAGGCAGTCAAGTGCAAATGATCACATAGTTTATAATGCATTAGGTAATTACTATTGATTAACTTATACCACATGTAGATATTAGGGCATATATACAATTCAATCAAGCATATGAAAAAAAGTGTTATGGAGGCATTATAATATACAAATAGAAATAAGATAGGGCTACTACATAATGAAGGATTTTGTACCAACCCTTTTTCACTTTGACATTCATATGTTGTATAGAGTCATAGCCTCCCAATAACTTATTTGAAAATCACCAAGAGACAATTTTTTTATATTGCTACTGAATGGGAGAAAGTTTCATCAAGAAAACATTGATAGTAGGTCTTTAAAATGTAAAAAAATATCAATTACATAGGAGTCAAAGAAACCAAATATATGTCATATTATAATTATAAAAATTAAAAGAAAAATACATGTCAAAACAATTCCAGTCATAGAATGTCAAATCCAAACAATAACATACACAAACATTGACATACGCAAAAAAAAAGAAAAATTGCAAATACAAATGATAGAAGAAGAGGATGTGAACTAAATAACTTCGAACTATTTATTTAAAGACACCAATATATATTTGTTTAAACATTCCCTCAATCATGTATCTGAAAAAAATGTGTTATCGAAATTAGCGGATCATAGTTTACCACAATGTCTATAAAAAAAGGCCTGAGATGTGTTTCATGAAATTCTTTACACATCACTTCAAGGTAATTTATGTAATATTGGCACGGGCCTTTTCTGGTCCTCTACTTTTGGCTATCAATGATTAATATTACAAGGTTATCAGAGAAGCAGTGATCATTGTCATATTTCTTTATTTTTATCTTAACACATTTTTTTTTTCTACGTTAAGACTAACCTAAGTACCCACGGGGGATTTGAACCGATGACCTATCGCAAGGAGTGCCTTAACAGCGCACCCATTCACCGTCAATCCAAAGCCCTATGGGATCTATCTTAACACATTCAATATAATTTAAAATCAATTTTTTTTCACTTTGAAGTTATATTTTACCCTTTTTCAATACTAGATTAAATTTAATGTGATTTATAATTAATAGAGGAAAATGACTCTTTGCTTCTAGTTAAGTTTAACCAAAATTCAATAAAGATTTTTAAAAGTGTGATTTTAAGCTGTTTAATGTGTATAATTCGAGTGCCCAACAGTTTTTCAGGCAACTCAAACCATTTCTACATTCAAAAATATAATTTAAACAAAAACAATATTGCTTGAAATTAAATCCCCAAATTCTGGTGAAAATTTCCATTTCTTCTATAAGTTAAACTATGCCCTAATATAATGTGATTTTCAACTCAAGGTCAAGATGACGTCAAACTTAATTTCTAAATTTATATTGAAAAATATTACTTTTAATTATTCTATTTCTAATTTATGCATTTGTAACATCTAGAAGAAACTAAAGCCACTACATATATAAATTTGTTGTATATGTATATTTTACCCCATTTATTTTTTCATTAATATAAGGTTTTACCTATTTTGAAAACAAATTTTATGGAGCATTATGAGTTTTCTTCTTTAATCATATAAGGAGTGAGATAATATATCTTATTTTTTTGGTGGATCTATTTGTTTAAAATTTTTAATATAATGTTTTTTTGTCAAAATAGTTTGTATGGTTTTAAATATTTTTTTTACTTCTTTCTTCTAATTTTTGATATACTTTTCCAAGCTTATTCAATTTTTGGATATAGTATTAATGACTGAAAGTTTATTTAAAACTGTATCCTAGATGTTGAGAAATCAAAATTCATAGTTAAAAGAATGTATTCCTTAGAGGAAACTCTAAACTTTCATCTTTGTATTTTCCAAACAACTATAATTTTTGCTAGAGAATTATGCTATTTAGAAAATATTTCCTTTCACTTGTACCATCATGTATTTGACACATACAAACAAATATATTTTCATGCTACCCATGCCCACTATAGAGTAGATTCATTGTTATTTTGAGAACAATAATGCTCAACTAAACCTCTCAAGGGTTACATTATTTCTAAGCATAGTTTGATGCATTCCACATCACATCGATATAACAAGAAATATCTCAACAAAACTATCACACCCTATCCTTGAACTTTTACCATTTTACCAAACTCTATTTAATAAAAAAATGGAATAAAAATGCTCCCATTTAGGGCAAGACATCTCCCGTTTATGACCGCACTCTAGATTTTATTCCTCCGTGTGCGAAACATATGTAGAAAAATATACTTTTCAACTACTCTAATCTATAGGGAATCTCCACAATACTTTCAATGTAATTGACAATGCCAACTTATTGCATTTGTGGTAGGGTATCCCCTAATAACTTTTTACATAACATCTATAACTCATTTCATATAATGTAATAAGAAATAATGCAATTTAGTTGGTTTAAGGAAACTTAATTTCCGTATATGACCGTAGTCATTTGTAGACATTATTCAAACAATCAGAACAAATTCTCATTTCAATTTTTTTGCATCTCTAGCTACAAAATATATAGAAATATCTTAGATTGCATTTTTAGGCACTAGAAATCAAATATAAAGGCACATAAATGAATATGAATAGTTTTGTTTATGCTAAAATACTCTTGTATATGATTCCTTCTTAAAATTTACATGAGAATAGTTTTATTATACCTTAAAACCACTTTTGATTGTTTTTCCTTTTAATTACCACAATCACTTGCATACATGATAATAATAAGAAGACAAAATGTCGACATCCCAAATTTTGGGATTTCATAAATATACAATCACTATTCATTATTTATCATTATGTTAGGCATTATCTATTATTTATAGCTCTCCTAGTTGATTTCAATTGTCATGTGCATTAAGAAAACTTCATTAAGGACTATGAATCACCTAGTTGTTGCTTATGGTGAGTTTTCATGTATTTCATTAAGAAATATAAATCATATAGTTGTTTCTTATGATGATAAAATCACTTCATCTATGTTTGAGGCTATTATCACAAAACTTCCACCACTTATCAAGTGTGCCCATTCAAAATTCAAATTAAACAATGCTTGCTTTTAGGCAAGACAAAATATAGTGGTAGGACTATTTCGTTACGACCTACTTGGGTTTTGGTGCTTTGTTAATGGGGTTTCTATATGTATTGATGAATATTTATTTTAGCCCAAGATTTATTAAGAAATGAGAGGGACTTAATGAAAATAAAAACATAATTGATCAGTGTATGAAAGATCTATGTTAAAATATATCTACATTGATTTATTCATTTATTAGATATTTTTAATATTAGTATTGTGGGTTCTTGTTTTAATTTTATTCACCTAGATCTATATTGATTTATTCTTTTATTAGAAATTTTTAGTATTATTATGGCGGGTTCTTGTTTTAATTTTATTTTTTATTTGTACAAATTTCATAATTTTATTTCAATTCAATTAATTAGAATCAAGATTGCTCCCATAGCAAACCCACATAATTATATCACCACTTTGAAAGGATACTATAACTTTGGTAATACTATAACCAATTCATGATTTGTGTTCTTCTTCAACAATTATAATGCTCTTCACTAACCCTTTCCGCATTGAAAACACTTGCCACTTGAAATTATAGTGTGGATTGGTGTTGCTACTTCTAAAAAGAGTGTATAAAATGCGTGAGATGCTTTTTTTGAAATTCTTTGGATTGTCTTCATGAGAAAGATTGAGATGCTTTTCAAGAAAATGCTTTCCAAGAAATTCGCCACGTCATCTATCCACGCCGGTGCAAATTTGAAATGTTCTTGATACACCTTAAATAGTACTTTTATGATTTTCTTCTTTTGGTCGTCAGCTATTCAATTAATATTTACAAAGATTCAATTAATATTTATAAATTTAACGTTAGAAGCAGTGGTCGTAGAGAGAGCTCGTTATATTTCTATTTTAACGTATTAAATATAATTGATTGTTTTTATTTATTTTCAATACCCATATAATTGAATTACCCTTTAATTTTTATTTATTTTTTAATTGATTGAAGTTATATTTTACATTTGTCTTATTTTTTAAATTTTATTTATTTATTTAATTGAAAATCATGTTTAATGATTCGAAGAAGTTATAGAGCTTGAGTGGGCCTAATGATTAAGAGCATGTGTTTCCTTCTAAGATGTCATAGGTTCAAAACCAAAGGGGGGTAGAGTATGTATGCCTTCGTAGACTTAGCAGTCAAATCACTGCGCCGAGGTGGGTCCCTTGTCCCACTAACAAGGGGTTCTCATACACCAATTTGGTGTCTCGCTTGGCTGTGACCTTTAAAAAAAAAATAGTGTTTTACTCTGTAACAACACATACTTCATGTAATCTAACATAGTTTAGCTCCTAATTTAGGCTCTTTGTGGTCTCGTTTTTTCTACTATTAACAATTTCTCTATTTCCTTCCTTCATATTTACATGTTCAATAATATATAGCATGCCTTTATTTAGGTTGCAATAGTAATAGATTTACTTTCAAGTTTGATATGCATTTTTAATTTGAAAATGACAAATTTCTTATATTAAATTATATGTTTACTTATTTCAAATGTGATTAGTAACT
This sequence comes from Pinus taeda, assembly GCA_000404065.3. Classification (NCBI taxonomy): domain Eukaryota; kingdom Viridiplantae; phylum Streptophyta; class Pinopsida; order Pinales; family Pinaceae; genus Pinus; species Pinus taeda. The sequence continues at coordinate 11,276 of APFE030513328.1, forward strand.
CAAAGTTGAGATGAAGTTAAACTTAATTATATAAATAAACATGTTTCTTTAAAATAGAATAGGGCTTCCAAAATTTTAATCTAATTATTAATTATTATTCCATTTATGGTAGGACTATTAAATATTCTATAAAAAAATTAGTACTATACATAAGTCAAAGAAGCCATGTGATATTAAGAAGCCATGGCTCTTGCGCATGGTATTGTAACATACCCTATTTATAGATTAACAAACTCAGTAGTAAAGTGGATATAAATCTTGATGGATAAAAATCTTCTTCCATGCTTTCTGAAATGAATAAATGTTTAACTTATAATAATAATAATAATAATGTAGTTAATTTAATAATTTTTCAAATTTTAGCAACGTAAGATGTATTATGAAGTAAATGTTTTGATGTTTATTATGTATTAATAATTATTAACATTTACTAGTCATTTAATTTATATAACTATGTTGACATGTAAATTTCTAATAAAAAAGTGGTTTTCTTTTAATATTTATAATTCCTTTACACTATACCATAGTTTATATACCCGACATATACAAATAGATTTGCATGCTATGCATGTCCACTCTAGAGTAGATTCATTGTCATTTTGAGAAAAAAAATTGTATTTACAAATAAATCAATGTTTACTAAGAATATCAAATTTACCATTGTCTTTACCAATGCGTTGATGTTGTATTTCACATCAATACCATATAACAACAAAAAAGTGAACAAGACTACACACCCCATAATAAGAACTTTTACTCATATATTTTTTTAATTAGTGCAACCATATAAATTGAATCACTTGTATACACATTAACCCATGATAAGAATCAAAACACTTTCTCGATTATACATCTCACATTACCCAGATAAAAAAGAATCATAAAATTTAACTAGATTATAAATTTATTATATTTTTTATCCCCACTTTACCATGGAAATTCTTAACTCAACTAAATAGCTCTTCTTACAATACTATGGGCCAATACCAAGCCTTATCAATATGACATGTCCAATATGATACATGTTGATATGATGTTTCCTTTAATTAAACAATTTGACATGAATTAATTAAAATAACAAAATTAAGTTGGAGATAAATATTAACACTTCAGATGTGAATAATACTATGACTATTCTAACATATTCCATGGACGTTAAACCTCTAGCATTCACCTAATAATTATTAATAATTAAATTAAATGTGTGAGAATCCTATTCTCAAACAAAGAAGCCTATACATGTAATAGGGAAAATGCACAATGTAATCATTAGGGCATCACTTCTCACCTGTATGACCTAGATGTAATCTTTATGATTTCTCTCCTTTATAGATTAGTTATCCTCCTTTGTGAAGCCTTATATTATACATTTATATGGACAACAAGATAGGGCTACTATAAAATCACAGATTTTGTATTTTCCCTTTCTAAAATTTACTAAAATAAATAAAAATAGATACATACCTTGAAAACTTCAAAAATCTCAATCATAGATAATAATAAAGTTATTACCTATCAGGATCAAAACCATCTACATCAGAAGATATAACTAATTTCACCATTGATGACCTGATAATAATATGTGTATCTTTAGACTGATAATTATTTTTAGTACTGGAAGATTTATGTTCCCTGTCTCTTTCCTCGGCTTGAATTGAAGTTCTGATTTCCTTATTTTCAGGGACAATCTTATTAAAATAGTTTTCAAGACATGGGATAATGAGCAAGTATTGTTGGTACCAATACATGTTCTTAATTTATGCTCATTCAAATGGATATTTCTTGGAGGGTTGTCACCATAAAAAGCGGCATGGATGAGCCTCGCAATGAGTCTCAATATGGACAAACTCATCATTTCTAGGATTATTATCTTACCTCTTTCAACTTGCTCATGAAATTTTCCTCTGAATTAGTTTAATATTAACTTTAGATTGATGGTTTTGTATTAATATTAACTTCTGATGTGACTAGTATGTGCAGGACATTTTAGTTAGGATTTTATATAGATAAAAGGAAAAATTAAGTTTATGGACGAGAAATGCCATTAACAACCTTTTATGATAAATAAAAACTAGACTATGTCACCCTTTACAAGTAACATATTGATGCAACAAAAGCACTAAATTATGCCATTTAGATTTCAAAGAGAAAATTGGCATACCTTGCACATGATATCCACAATATTTACTAAGGATAAGCTGCTTCTAGGGAATGTAACACATTGCGCAACTTTTAGACCATTTCTCTCTCTCAAAGGGGATATGAGTAGTTGATGCAATAAAATAAATACATGTAACCATATCTAGATGCCCCACTCTAGATTTCTTCGTATCAAAAGAAGAAGAAAAATTTATGATAACCCATTTACTACAACCCTGAAACAATTGAAGTATATCCCAATAGTTGACCTAGTGGAACAAGTCTACACATTCATGATACGCCCCTACTATCTCAGCTTGGATGACATTAAAGTAGAGGCTAAATTTGCAACGTGTGAGTCAACTGACCCTAACTTACCTAGCAATGTAAAAAATATGAACAAGAACAATGAAGTAACAAGGTTTTGGTAAGCTTTAAACCCCAAGGGATTAACTCAAATGATGATAGTCGAGAGGTATGGTATAGAGACATTAATGGTTGTCAAATATGAGTGTTTGTGAGTGGTGGATTTGACACAATTGCTGCAAAATCGGGATTAACATACCTGACGAGAATTCCAAATAACCCATAAAACCATGATACAAGTCTAAAAGCAATAGCCCTTAGCCTTTCCCCTGTTTCTTAACATCCCCTCCGACAAATCCCCTATTCCACACATTAGGATAGGTTTTACTCAAATGATGTTTCTGAGCAAGAAAAAATGAATTTGTAAAAAGTAAGAGATGTTTTTGTCCATAATAGGCCATGGAAGAAAAATATCCTTCATGTTTTACACAAGTATCATGGTTTTAGAAAAATGTCAAATATACAGTTGCCTGAGGAGAATTGATGCACCTCTGAAGTGACCTTGGGAAAATCAATATGACTTCCTTGATAATTTAAATGGTATTTATACAGAGAAAGATTTCCAATGAGCTATCATGATCTCAATTTGTAGTTGAGGAAGACCTTCAAAAGATGACTGCAACAACACTCTACATTTAGGCAGCCACATTTTGCACATTTTGCCGAGTCTTGGGAGATTTGACTTTTGACATGGAAAACGACCTCAAAATTTAAAAATTCAAGCTTTTAAGGAAATTAGACTCGATAAGCTTTCCAACGAGCTATCTGTTGAACTGGTAAATCCCCTCTTCCGACAGAGGCGATCCCACTAGCCCAACACAGGTCTAGCAACAATCACACCACGCTACATGTAGGTTCCTAATTGCATAAATCAGAGATCAATCACGATGATCTACCTGGAATCCAATGCTAGTAGTTGTAGAAGAAACGTTGCTCCCATCCCTTTGCTTTGGCTGGTCACAATCCTTACGCTCCACGTAAACGGACACCTGCACATGCAAAGAACGATACAAACACAAGCGTAAAATCCAGTATATGCAATTTTATATCGGTCAGAAAAGACATAACTCAAATACCATTGAAAGACACATGAGTGGAACCATAATGATAGTCGTTCATTAATCAGTAAAAACAGAGAAAGATTACAAACCAAAGGGTTTGGACGTTGAACCTCCTCTGACTGGGCAAGCAGCTAAATACGCCTTGCAAAGTGACCTCTTCTCTCTCAATATTTCGGCAGCATAACCCCTCTATAATTCTCAATTCTCACTATCAATCCAGCATAAACTTGGAACTCACAATAGCTCTAGCAAAACTAGTTGGTGTAGTGCAGGATGACAGTCATTTATAGATGGAGGAGGAGGGAGTATGCATTGTATCCGGACACCTACTGAAGATTTAGCATTGTCCTAGAATAGCCACTGAACTTGGTTGTCATGGATAAAAAGATGACACTCGACCACTTCCATGAGATTTTTCCCTCAGAGAACTGTATGAACAAAGAGGAAACACACTTCAGTGCGCGCTGGCTAAAAATCATAACCAAATTTAGGTGGCGTGGGCTTTGCTCTATGACAGAGCGTCCATGGACGTGCCCTCTTTGGAGGAACTGAACCATTGGCGCGGGTAAGACTCTGTCGACCCGCGCTAATGGAAAAAGGGCACTTTTTAGGGCTAATCTGCAAAAGGTGTCTTCAGGGAGTTTGAAGTTCATACTCAGGAGAATCCAATGCAAGTGTTTTTAAGTTGTGTCAGTCGTCACAGGTCCATAAATGCGTCCTCCAATGTGCGAAAGCAAGGGTAACAGGGACGGTGACCAACGGTGACAAATTACTGCATAACAGATGCCCCCTAAAGCATGAGCCTCGAGAGAGAGAGAGAGGTGAAGTGGTTTACAAGAACATATGTAGCTGCCGCCGAGAATCTGCATTGAGAGATACAGGATGATAGTTCAAATACATGATATATGTGGCATGGTCGCAGCCATCCATAAAGAGTACATGATGATCAAGATCCGTAGTATGGGCATAGCCATCTGGTTAGGATCAATGAATAGACTCAGGTATGGTCGCAGCCATCCAGTGAAAGAGTCATTTATTAAAATCACGCCTGGATTACAACAGACACAATCCAGCGTCTTGCGCTCCACCTCGACCCGAACATAAGTACAAGTTCAAACATGTGAAATTGTGAGCTGAAGTCGAACATGCATGAACATCGTTTGATTACCAGCGAATGATGAAAGCTGTTAACAGACGCGAGAGTTACCATCAATAATGACAATGGTCCTCAAGGTACTATAGGTATAGTCTACAACGTGTGAATGAATCAGCCGATGTCAAACACCCGTAGAATCATCCGATCGGAGGCCAATGATGAAAACCTCGCGTCGAACATGAAGAACCTGCCATTGAGGCATGCAGGCTCCAAGGTACCAGAAGGGAGTCTCTAGGTCACTTTCCTGGATAATGAGCTGAAGTCAACAGGAAGTGATCTTCGTCGAAGGTGGGCCATAATGTTTTCCACATCATCGACACGAGACAGAAAGAGACAATGTTGTGAAATGAGATTTATGAACTATGAGACAGAGGTGGTTTCTTTCAGAGGTCAACTTCTCTTGAACATATCGGCGGCACGATAGTGGAGTTGGCAGTATTTGATGTCAATGGATTAGAGGTCATGATGACGTGGCAATGAGCAGATGAGAGGTCAAATAGGATTACCCAAACCCACGGAGGCAAGTGAAAAAACAATATGAGATGTCCCCACCCTGACACGAAAGCAGAGAAGTGCCATGTTCAAGAGCGACATACTGCTGACACGACTATAATTGCAGTTCCAAAATTTTCTTTTTCCCCCGCCATTTCTGGCGAGTACCCCAATTATTTTTAACAAGCTTGATGGGGATAGCATATGCTTGTGGTATAAGTTCGACCTTTGGTCGAATCCAACCTATTAAAAGTTTAACGAGCCCTAGGGAGGAGAAGCTCGCGTCTCGTCATAATGATGAGTCCAATGTCATCAGATTTTAACGATTCCGACACAGGTAAAACTTGGAGTCTTTTTCATGTTTAGAGAGTTTGAAAAAGACACAGAAAAGAAAACTCCAGAGGTCCTTTTTCGTAGAGTTGTGTCTCTCGGGCTCGAAAAAGTATAAAATGGTGCCCGAAAGAACCGCCCGATCATTATGACCGAGGAGTACTTTTCATGGATAGTGATTTCGACCTGAAAAAGTAGAAAAGGGATCA